>BMAV01022670.1:0-55869 GCA_019973955.1 Trichonephila inaurata madagascariensis
TTGACCGGGAACCTAAATCTGGTCTCCGTTTCACGGGAAAATTTCCCCTAACTTTTTAAAAATGAATCACCTTCTTGAAAAACCGACCTATTTGGCTTGAAAACCAACTTACCGACCATTTTTAAAAACCGGCCAATTCTCACTAAACTTAGTTTTTCTTAACAGAATTCAACGCTGATCACGAATATGTATGGTGCTTGGTGAAATTCAATTAGTTCAAAAGTTATGAACAACTGTTTCTTTGAAATTCGTGCCCTCCTTCAATAGTCTGTTTCAGTGACATGACCCACCACTATTTTTTTTTTACCTAGAAACTTACCAAAGTGACTCATTTCACTCGAAATTTGACCAGGAATCTAAATCTGGTCTCCGTTTCTCGAAATTCCTGTAACTCTTTTAAAAATGAAACACCTTCTTGAAAAAACCGACCTATTTGGCGAAAGCCAACTTACCCTAACGATTTTAAAAATCGGGTGTCATTCGAACGAGAGGCCGCCCCAAACCCAAAGACATTTAAAACATTACCCTGCGATTATTAGAACTCGAGTTATTGCACTTTGGTAATGCATTTCTATGACAAGTATCAGAAAACACCGAAAAAACAGTAAAAAATTTTAATTGCGGTATTATCCTTTTGAAGCGTTCGTCTTTCATATAGGGGTTAATTGCGACGCATTTCTCTGTTCCGTGCGTTTGGATAATTTTTTGGTCTTCCTCAATTCCTACCAAACTTAGTTTTCTTGCATAGAATTCAACGCTGATCACGAATATGTATGACACGTCGAAATTCCAATTAGTTCAAAATTTATGAACAACTGTTTTCTTTGAAATTCGTCCTTTCTTTCAATAGTCTGTTTCAGTGACATGCCCACCACTATTTTTTTTTACCTAGAAACTTACCAAAGTTACCCATTTCACTCGAAATTTGACCGGGAATCTAAATCTGGTCTCCGTTTCACGGAAATTCCTCTAACTTTTAAAATGAATCACCTTTTGAAAAACCGACCTATTGTGGCTTGAAAGCCAACTTACCGACCATTTTAAAAACCGGCCAATTCTCACTAAACTTAGTTTTCTTAAACAGAATTCAACGCTGATCACGAATATGTATGGTGCTTGGTAAAATTCCAATTAGTTCAAAAGTTATGAACAACTGTTTCTTTGAAATTCATGCCCTCCTTCAATAGTCTGTTTCAGTGACATCCCACCACTATTTTTTACCCTAGAAACTTACCAAAGATACCCATTTTCACTCGATATTTGACCGGGAATCTAAATCTGGTCTCCGTTTCAAGAAATTCCTGTTATTTTTTAAAATGAAACACCTTTTGAAAAAACCGACCTATTTGGCTTGAAAGCCAACTTACCAACCGATTTTAAAAACCTTCAATTCTCACCAAACTTAGTTTTCTTGCACAGAATTCAGCGCTGATCACGAATATGTATGGCGCTTGTCAAAACTCAATTAGTTTAAAAGTTATGCCCAACGGTTTTCTTTGAAATTCGTGCCCTCTTTGTTTCAGTGACATGCCCACAACTATTTTTTACCTAGAAACTTACCAAAGTGACCCATTTCACTCGAAATTTGACCAGGAATCTAAATCTGGTCTCCGTTTCTCGAAATTCCTGTAAATCTTTTAAAAATGAAACACCTTCTTGAAAAAACCGACCTATTTGAGCGAGAAAGCCAACTTACCTACCGATTTTAAAAACCGTGTGTCATTCGAACGAGGCCGCCCCCAAACCCAAAGACACTTAAAACATTACCCTGCTATTATTAGAACTCGAGTTATTGCATTTTGGTAATGCATTTCTATAACAAGTATCAGAAAAACACCGAAAAAAAAAGTAAAAAAAATTTTAATTGCGGTATTATCCTTTTTGAAGCGTTCGTCTTTCAAATGGGCTTAATTGCGACGCATTTCTCTTTTCCGTGCGTTTGGATCATTTTTGGTCTTCCTCAATTCCTACCAATTTTAGTTTTCTTGCACAGAATTCAACGCTGATCACGAATATGTATGTCGCTTGTCGAAATTCCAATTAGTTCAAAATTTATGAACAACTGTTTCTTTGAAATTCGTCCCCTCCTTCAATAGTCTGTTTCAGTGACATGCCCACCACTATTTTTTTTTTTTTACCCTGAAACTTACCAAAGTTACCCATTTCATGAAATTTCACCAGGAATCCCAAAACTGGTCTCCGTTTCACGAAATTCCTGCAATTTTTTTAAAAAGAAACACCTTGAAAAATGACCTATTTGGCTTGAAAGCCAACTTACCGACCAATTTTAAAAACCGGGTGTCATTCGAACGGAGGCCGCCCCAAACCAAAGACACTTAAAACATTACCCTGCGATTATTAGAACTCGAGTTATTGCACTTTGGTAATGCATTTCTATGACAAGTATCAGAAAAACACCGAAAAAAAAGTAAAAAATTTTAATTGCGGTATTATCCTTTTTGAAGCGTTCGTCTTTCATATGGGCTTAATTGCGACGCATTTCTCTTTTCCGTGCGTTTCGATCATTTTTTTTCTACCTCCAATTCCTACCAAACTTAGTTTTTCTTGCACAGAATTCAACGCTGATCACGAATATGTATGGCGCTTGTCGAAATTCAATTAGTTCAAAAGTTATGAACAACTGTTTCTTTGAAATTCGTGCCCTCCTTCAATAGTCTGTTTCAGTGACATGCCCACCACTATTTTTTTTTACCCTAGAAACTTACCAAAGATACCCATTTCACTCGATATTTGACCGGGAATCTAAATCTGGTCTCCGTTTCAAGAAATTCCTGTTATTTTTTTAAAATGAAACACCTTTTGAAAAAACCGACCTATTTGGCTTGAAAGCCAACTTACCAACCGATTTTAAAAACCTTCAATTCTCACCAAACTTAGTTTTCTTGCACAGAATTCAACGCTGATCACGAATATGTATGGCGCTTGTCAAAACTCCAATTAGTTCAATAGTTATGCCCAACGGTTTCTTTGAAATTCATGCCCTCTATGTTTTCAGTGACATGCCCACAACTATTTTTTTACCCTAGAAACTTACCAAAGTGACCCATTTCACTCGAAATTTGACCAGGAATCTAAATCTGGTCTCCGTTTCGCGAAATTCCTGTAACTTTTTTAAAAAAATGAAACACCTTCTTGAAAAAACCGACCTATTTGGCTTGAAAGCCAACTTACCGACCATTTTAAAAACAGGCCAATTCTCACCCAAAATTACTTTTTTTTGCACAGAATTCAACGCTTATCACGGAATATGTATGGCGCTTGTCAGAATTCTAATTAGGTCAAAATTATGCCTAACTGTTTCTCTGAAATTCGTCCCCCCTTTCAATAGTCTGTTTCAGTGACATGCCCACCACTTTTTTTTTTTACCCTAGAAACTTACCAAAGTTACCCATTTCACTCGAAATTTGACCAGGAATCTAAATCTGGTCTCCGTTTCTCGAAAATTCCTGTAACTCTTTTTAAAAATGAAACACCTTCTTGAAAAAACGACCTATTTGGCTGAAAGCCAACTTATCTACCGATTTTTAAAAATCGGGTGTCATTCGAACGAGAGGCCGCCCCCCAAAACCCAAGACATTTAAATCATTACCCTGCGATTATTAGAACTCGAGTTATTGCACTTTGGTAATGCATTTCTATGACAAGTATCAGAAAAACACCGAAAAAAAAGTAAAAAATTTTAATTGCGGTATTATCCTTTTGAAGCGTTCGTCTTTCATATGGGGTTAATTGCGACGCATTTCTCTGTTCCGTGCGTTTTGGATAATTTTTTGGTCTTCCTCCCAAATTTCCCACCAAACTTAGTTTTTTTGCATAGAATTCAACGCTGATCACGAATATGTATGACACGTCGAAATTCAATTAGTTCAAATTTATGAACAACTCTGTTTCTTTGAAATTCTTCCCCTCTTTCAATAGTCTGTTTCAGTGACATGCCCACCACTATTTTTTTTTTTTTTACCCTAGAAACTTACCAAAGTTACCCATTTCACTTGAAATTTCACCAGGAATCCAAATCTGGTCTCCGTTTCACGAAATTCCTGCAATTTTTTTTAAAATGAAACACCTTGAAAAAATGACCTATTTGGCGAAAGCCAACTTACCGACCAATTTTAAAAAACCGGGTGTCATTCGAACGAGGGCCGCCCCCAAACCCAAAGACACTTAAAACATTACCCTGCGATTATTAGAACTCGAGTTATTGCACTTTGGTAATGCATTTCTATGACAAGTATCAGAAAAACACCGAAAAAAGTAAAAAGTTTTAGTGCGGTATTATCCTTTTGAAGCGTTCGTCTTTCATATGGGACTTAATTGCGACGCATTTCTCTTTTCCGTGCGTTTCGATCATTTTTTGTCTTCCTCCCAAATTCCTACCAAACTTAGTTTTCTTGCACAGAATTCAACGCTGATCACGAATATGTATGGCGCTTGTCGAAATTCCAATTAGTTCAAAGGTTATGCCCAATTGTTTCTTTGAAATTCGTCCCCTCTTTCAATAGTCTGTTTCAGTGACATACCCACCACTATTTTTTTTTTTTTTTTCCCTAGAAACTTACCAAAGTTACCCATTTCACTCGAAATTTGACCGGGAACCTAAATCTGGTCTCCGTTTCACGAAATTCCTCTAACTTTTAAAAATGAATCACCTTCTTGAAAAACCGACCTATTTGCGAAAGCCAACTTACCGACCATTTTAAAAACCGGCCAATTCTCACTAAACTTAGTTTTTCTTAAACAGAATTCAACGCTGATCACGAATATGTATGGTGCTTGGTGAAATTCCAATTAGTTCAAAAGTTATGAACAACTGTTTCTTTGAAATTCGTGCCCTCCTTCAATAGTCTGTTTCAGTGACATGCCCACCACTATTTTTTTTTTACCCTAGAAACTTACCAAAGTGACTCATTTCACTCGAAATTTGACCAGGAATCTAAATCTGGTCTCCGTTTCTCGAAATTCCTGTAACTCTTTTTAAAATGAAACACCTTCTTGAAAAAACCGACCTATTTGGCTTGAAAGCCAACTTACCTAACGATTTTAAAAATCGGGTGTCATTCGAACGGGGGCCGCCCCCAAACCCAAAAACATTTAAAACATTACCCTGCGATTATTAGAACTCGAGTTATTGCACTTTGGTAATGCATTTCTATGACAAGTATCAGAAAAAAACCGAAAAAACAGTAAAAATTTTAATTGCGGTATTATCCTTTTGAAGCGTTCGTCTTTCATATGGGGTTAATTGCGACGCATTTCTCTGTTCCGTGCGTTTGGATAATTTTTTGGTCTTCCTCCAATTCCTACCAAACTTAGTTTTTCTTGCATAGAATTCAACGCTGATCACGAATATGTATGACACGTCGAAATTCCAATTAGTTCAAAATTTATGAACAACTGTTTCTTTGAAATTCGTCCTTTCTTTCAATAGTCTGTTTCAGTGACATGCCCACCACTATTTTTTTTTTACCCTAGAAACTTACCAAAGTTACCCATTTCACTCGAAATTTGACCGGGAATCTAAATCTGGTCTCCGTTTCACGAAATTCCTCTAACTTTTTTAAAAATGAATCACCTTTTGAAAACCGACCTATTTGGCTTGAAAGCCAACTTACCGACCCATTTTAAAAAACCGGCCAATTCTCACTAAACTTAGTTTTTCTTAAACAGAATTCAACGCTGATCACGAATATGTATGGTGCTTGGTAAAATTCCAATTAGTTCAAAAGTTATGAACAACTGTTTCTTTGAAATTCGTGCCCTCCTTCAATAGTCTGTTTCAGTGACATGCCCACCACTATTTTTTTTTTTTTCCCTAGAAACTTACCAAAGATACCCATTTCACTCGATATTTGACCGGGGAATCTAAATCTGGTCTCCGTTTCAAGAAATTCCTGTTATTTTTAAAATGAAACACCTTTTGAAAAACCGACCTATTTGGCTTGAAAGCCAACTTACCAACCGATTTTAAAAACCTTCCAATTCTCACCAAACTTAGTTTTTTTTGCACAGAATTCAGCGCTGATCACGAATATGTATGGCGCTTGTCAAAACTCCCAAATTTGTTTAAAGTTATGCCCAACGGTTTCTTTGAAATTCGTTTCCCTCTTTGTTTCAGTGACATGCCCACAACTATTTTTTTTTCCCTAGAAACTTACCAAAGTGACCCATTTCACTCGGAATTGACCAGGAATCTAAATCTGGTCTCCGTTTCTCGAAATTCCTGTAAATCTTTTAAAAATGAAACACCTTCTTGAAAAAACCGACCTATTTGGCTTGAAAGCCAACTTACCTACCGATTTTAAAAACCGTGTGTCATTCGAACGGAGGCCGCCCCAAACCCAAAGACACTTAAAACATTACCCTGCTATTATTAGAACTCGAGTTATTGCATTTTGGTAATGCATTTCTATAACAAGTATCAGAAAACACCGAAAAAAAAATAAAAAATTTTTAATTGCGGTATTATCCTTTTTGAAGCGTTCGTCTTTCATATGGGCTTAATTTCGAAGCATTTCTCTTTTTTCCCTGCGTTTGGATCATTTTTTGGTCTTCCTCCAATTCCAACCAAACTTAGTTTTTCTTGCACAGAATTCAACGTTGATCACAAATATGTATGGCGCTTGTCAAATTCCAATTAGTTCAAAATTTATGAACAACTAATTCTTTGAAATTCGTCCCCTCTTTCAATAGTCTGTTTCAGTGACATGCCCACCACTATTTTTTTACCCTAGAAACTTACCAAAGTTACCCATTTCACTCGAAATTTACCAGGAATCTAAATCTGGTCTCCGTTTTCAGAAATTCCTGTAATTGTTAAAATGAAACACCTTCTTGAAAAAACCGACCTATTTGGCTTGAAAGCCAACTTACCGACCGATTTTAAAAAACCGGGTGTCATTCGAAGGAGGGGCCGCCCCCAAACCCAAAGACACTTAAAACATTACCCTGCGATTATTAGAACTCGAGTTATTGCACTTTGGTAATGCATTTCTATGACAAGTATCAGAAAAACACCGAAAAAAGTAAAAAAATTTTAATTGCGGTATTATCCTTTTTGAAGCGTTCGTCTTTCATATGGGCTTAATTGCGACGCATTTCTCTTTTCCGTGCGTTTCGATCATTTTTTTGTCTTCCTCCAATTCCTACCAAACTTAGTTTTTCTTGCACAGAATTCAACGCTGATCACGAATATGTATGGCGCTTGTCGAAATTCCAATTAGTTCAAAGGTTATGCCCAATTGTTTCTTTGAAATTCGTCCCCTCTTTCAATAGTCTGTTTCAGTGACATGCCCACCACTATTTTTTTTACCCTAGAAACTTACCAAAGTTACCCATTTCACTCGAAATTTGACCAGGAATCTAAATCTGGTCTCCGTTTCACGAAATTCCTGTAACTTTTTTAAAATGAAACACCGTCTTGAAAAAACCGACCTATTTGGCTTGAAAGCCAACTTACCGACCGATTTTAAAAACCGGCCAATTCTCACTAAACTTAGTTTCTTAAACAGAATTCAACGCTGATCACGAATATGTATGGTGCTTGGTGAAATTCCAATTAGTTCAAAAAATTATGAACAACTGTTTCTTTGAAATTCGTGCCCTCCTTCAATAGTCTGTTTCCAGTGACATGCCCACCACTATTTTTTACCCTAGAAACTTACCAAAGATACCCATTTCACTCGATATTTGACCGGGAATCTAAATCTGGTCTCCGTTTCAAGAAATTCTGTTATTTTTTAAAATGAAACACCTTTTTTAAAAACCGACCTATTTGGCTTGAAAGCCAACTTACCAACCGATTTTAAAAACCGGCCAATTCTCACCAAACTTAGTTTTTCTTGCACAGAATTCAACGCTGATCACGAATATGTATGCCGCTTGTCAAAATTCCAATTAGTTCAAAAGTTATGCCCAACGGTTTCTTTGAAATTCGTGTCCTCTTTGTTTCAGTGACATGCCCACAACTTTTTTTACCCTAGAAACTTACCAAAGTTACCCATTTCACTCGAAATTTCATCAGGAATCCAAATCTGGTCTCCGTTTCACGAAATTCCTGCAATTTTTTAAAAATAAAACACCTTGAAAAAACGACCTATTTGGCTTGAAAGCCAACTTACCGACCCATTTTAAAAAACAGGCCAATTCTCACCAAACTTACTTTTTCTTGCACAGAATTCAACGCTTATCACGAATATGTATGGCGCTTGTCGAAATTCTAATTAGGTCAAAATTTATGCCCAACTGTTTCTCTGAAATTCGTCCCCTCTTTCAATAGTCTGTTTCAGTGACATGCCCACCACTTTTTACCCTAGAAACTTACCAAAGTTACCCATTTCACTCGAAATTTGACCAGGAATCTAAATCTGGTCTCCGTTTCTCGAAATTCCTGTAACTCTTTTAAAAAATGAAACACCTTCTTGAAAAAACCGACCTATTTGGCTTGAAAGCCAACTTACCTACCGATTTTAAAAAATCGGGTGTCATTCGAACGAGAGGCCGCCCCCAAACCCAAAGACATTTAAAACATTACCCTGCGATTATTAGAACTCGAGTTATTGCACTTTGGTAATGCATTTCTATGACAAGTATCAGAAAAACACCGAAAAAAACAGTAAAAAAATTTTAATTGCGGTATTATCCTTTTTGAAGCGTTCGTCTTTCATATGGGGTTAATTGCGACGCATTTCTCTGTTCCGTGCGTTTGGATAATTTTTTGGTCTTCCTCCAATTCCTACCAAACTTAGTTTTCTTGCATAGAATTCAACGCTGATCACGAATATGTATGACACGTCGAAATTCCATAGTTCAAAAAATTTTTGAACAACTGTTTCTTTGAAATTCGTCCTTTCTTTCAATAGTCTGTTTCAGTGACATGCCCACCACTATTTTTTTTTTCCCTAGAAACTTACCAAAGTTACCCATTTCACTCGAAATTTGACCGGGAATCTAAATCTGGTCTCCGTTTCACGAAATTCCTGTGACTTTTTTTTAAAAATGAAACACCTTCTTGAAAAAACCAACCTATTTGGCATGAAAGCCAACTTTCCGACCGATTTTAAAAAACCGGCCAATTCTCACCAAACTTAGTTTTTCTTGCACAGAATTCAACGTTGATCACAAATATGTATGGCGCTTGTCCAAATTACAATTAGTTCAAAGTTTATGAACAACTGTTTCTTTGAAATTCGTCCCCTCTTTCAATAGTCTGTTTCAGTGACATGCCCATCACTATTTTTACCCTAGAAACTTACCAAAGTTACCCATTTCACTCGAAATTTGACCGGGAATCTAAATCTGGTCTCCGTTTCACGAAATTCCTCTAACTCTTTTTAAAATTGCATCACCTTCTTGAAAAAACCGACCTATTTGGCTTGAAAGCCAACTTACCGACCGATTTTAAAAAAACTGGGCAATTCTCACCAAACTTAGTTTTTCTTGCACAGAATTCAACGCTGATCACGAATATATATGGCGCTTGTCGAATTTCCAATTAGTTCAAAATTTATGAACAACTCTGTTTCTTTGAAATTCTTCCCCTCTTTCAATAGTCTGTTTCAGTGACATGCCCACCACTATTTTTTTTTTACCCTAGAAACTTACCAAAGTTACCCATTTCACTCGAAATTTCACCAGGAATCCCAAATTTTGGTCTCCGTTTCACGAAATTCCTGCAATTTTTTTTAAATGAAACACCTTGAAAACGACCTATTTGGCTTGAAAGCCAACTTACCGACCAATTTTAAAAACCGGTGTCATTCGAAGGAGGGGCCGCCCCCAAAACCCAAAGACACTTAAAACATTACCCTGCGATTATTAGAACTCGAGTTATTGCACTTTGGTAATGCATTTCTATGACAAGTATCAGAAAAACACCGAAAAAAAAAGTAAAAAAATTTTAATTGCGGTATTATCCTTTCTGAAGCGTTCGTCTTTCATATGGGCTTAATTGCGACGCATTTCTCTTTTCCGTGCGTTTCGATCATTTTTTTGTCTTCCTCCAATTCCTACCAAACTTAGTTTTTCTTGCACAGAATTCAACGCTGATCACGAATATGTATGGCGCTTGTCGAAATTCCAATTAGTTCAAAAGTTATGAACAACTGTTTCTTTTTAAATTCGTGCCCTCCTTCAATAGTCTGTTTCAGTGACATGCCCACCAATTTTTTTTTTACCCTAGAAACTTACCAAAGATACCCATTTCACTCGATATTTGACCGGAATCTAAATCTGGTCTCCGTTTCAAGAAATTCCTGTTATTTTTTTAAAAAGAAACACCTTTTGAAAAAACCGACCTATTTGGCTTGAAAGCCAACTTACCAACCGATTTTAAAAAACCTTCCAATTCTCACCAAACTTAGTTTTTCTTGCACAGAATTCAACGCTGATCACGAATATGTATGGCGCTTGTCAAAACTCCAATTAGTTCAAAAGTTATGCCCAACGGTTTCTTTGAAATTCGTGCCCTCTTTGTTTCAGTGACATGCCCACAACTATTTTTTACCCTAGAAACTTACCAAAGTGACCCATTTCACTCGAAATTTGACCAGGAATCTAAATCTGGTCTCCGTTTCTCGAAATTCCTGTAAATCTTTTAAAAAATGAAACACCTTCTTGAAAAACCGACCTATTTGGCTTGAAAGCCAACTTACCTACCGATTTTAAAAACCGGGTGTCATTCGAACGAGAGGCCGCCCCAAACCCAAAAGACACTTAAAACATTACCCTGCTATTATTAGAACTCGAGTTATTGCATTTTGGTAATGCATTTCTATAACAAGTATCAGAAAACACCGAAAAAAAAGTAAAAAAATTTTAATTGCGGTATTATCCTTTTGAAGCGTTCGTCTTTCATATGGGCTTAATTTCGAAGCATTTCTTTTCCGTGCGTTTGGATCATTTTTTTGGTCTTCTTCCAATTCCAACCAAACTTAGTTTTTCTTGCACAGAATTCAACGTTGATCACAAATATGTATGGCGCTTGTCTAAATTCCAATTAGTTCAAAATTTATGAACAACTAATTCTTTGAAATTCGTCCCCTCTTTCAATAGTCTGTTTCAGTGACATGCCCACCACTATTTTTTTTACCCTAGAAACTTACCAAAGTTACCCATTTCACTCGAAATTTGACCAGGAATCTAAATCTGGTCTCCGTTTCACGAAATTCCTGTAATTGTTAAAAATGAAACTCCTTCTTGAAAACCGACCTATTTGGCTTGAAAGCCAATTTACCGACCGATTTTAAGAAACCAGGTGTCATTCGAACGAGAGGCCGCCCCCAAACCCAAAGACACTTAAAACATTACCCTGCTATTATTAGAACTCGAGTTATTGCACTTTGGTAATGCATTTCTATAACAAGTATCAGAAAACACCGAAAAAAAAAGTAAAAAAATTTTAATTGCGGTATTATCCTTTTTGAAGCGTTCGTCTTTCAAATGGGCTTAATTGCGACGCATTTCTCTTTTCCGTGCGTTTGGATCATTTTTGGTCTTCCTCCAATTCCTACCAATTTTAGTTTTTCTTGCACAGAATTCAACGCTGATCACGAATATGTATGTCGCTTGTCGAAATTCCAATTAGTTCAAAATTTATGAACAACTGTTTCTTTGAAATTCGTCCCTCCTTCAATAGTCTGTTTCAGTGACATGCCCACCACTATTTTTTTTACCCTAGAAACTTACCAAAGTTACCCATTTCACTCGAAATTTGACCAGGAATCCAAATCTGGTCTCCCGTTTCACGAAATTCCTGCATTTTTTAAAAATGAAACACCTTGAAAAACGACCTATTTGGCTTGAAAGCCAACTTAACGACCGATTTTAAAAATAGGGTGTCATTCGAACGAGAGGCCGCCCCAAACCCAAAGACACTTAAAACATTACCCTGCGATTATTAGAACTCGAGTTATTGCACTTTGGTAATGCATTTCTATGACAAGTATCAGAAAAACACCGAAAAAAAAAGTAAAAAAAATTTAATTGCGGTATTATCCTTTTTGAAGCGTTCGTCTTTCATATGGGCTTAAACAAGGTCCCTCATCTCAGCTTTTCTTGTTATAAATAAGCTAAAAGCGCATAATATTAGACTTCAAAATTTTTTTTGCAATTTCTCATTTGGCCACAAATGATTTGAAAAGAAAATGGTGGTTTAAACTACATTCACCATTTAAATGTCCTTTATTCAGATTACAAAACGGGTTCGAGAATTCTTTGACTTTGTTAATTACTACAATAGCCAATAAATTCAAATGGTCACATTGAAAAAAATATCATATTAAAAGAGGAACTGATCGGAATAGGCATTAACAGAGATCTTGAAGTAAAGTTTAGAAATGTATGTCAGTAATTTGGGCTTTAAAGACACACCTCTTATTTATCCCGAACTATGGAATATTGTGAGAGTTTTAATTGCTCCTTCTAGTGAGGAGTTTCAGCGCTGTTGACAATCTTCAAAATAAAAAATGAAAGAAAAAGACTAGACACACACTACTAACGGAGAATATTATTTAGTGGTAAACCTGACAAGATTGATGCCAGAAATTGAAAATTTGTTATTCAAGAGCATCAGACTTATCCTTTCCATCATAAACATTAGTTTGTTGATCAGTTATTTTATATATAAATTACTTTTATTTAATTAATATGTTTTCCCTTAATTTTTAAAAAACTCTCTATGTTGCATTTACAATTAGAAATTTTAATTTTTTTAAAAGTAGCATTATCAGCTGTGTCGAAAAGACTTTAGAAATGATGTTTTTTGCAAAAGTTTAATATTAAGTAAGAAAGGGGTCTACACAAAACAAAAAAAAAATGCCCAAGGGGTTTTTTGAGATAAAAAAGGTTTGGGAACCTGTGTTTTTTCAGATTAGACTACGTTGGGAACCGTGTTTTTTGAAAAAGTTTTTTAAAGGGATCATATATATGATATTTAGTGTTACTTAGATTAAAAAAATGTATATAAAAATTGTTTTAAGAATAGTATTACAAAAAAAAATTAATCAAGTACAATTTTTTGAAAAAAAAATGAACATAGAATGACCCATTTTCAAGATATTCTCCTTTTGTAAAAAAATAGATTTTATTATAATATTTTGCCTGTATTTTCTCAGACCTCTGTACAGGGGCCCCTTTTTTTTCCTTGTTTTCCTTTTTTTATAAAAGGGGAAAAAAAAAAAACCGATAATTATTTCAATGGGTTGTAACTCTGAAAATAAGGGAATTTTTCAAAATTATTGTCGAACCTCTGACAGGGAAAAAAAGGTTTATATACATGCAATATATTATTTTTAAATAGAAACAATTTTCAAAAAAGGAGAACTTTTTTAAAAAAAGGTTTTTCCCAAAATTTAAATTTTTTTCCCGGGAAAATAATGTTTTAAGGGGACAAAATTACCCAAAAAATGACGATTTTAACAAATTTTTTTTTTTTATTGCCTTTTTTTTAGTTTTGTGATTTTTTTTAAATATTTTATAAAAAATTTTGGGAGCTCTAGCTGCATTATTTTGCGAGTTATTTAATTTTTTTTGACAGTATGTCGAAGCGAAACCAAAACCCAAAAACGTGAGGGTTGCTTCTTTTACAGCCCTATCATCCTAGCCTAAACAATTTCGATTGATTTATTTTATACACGCGATATCAAAAAATTTTTATACTTTAATTAGAAGAGAAGTGAATTAATTCGTTTTTTTTTATGAAAAGAAAAGAAACGTTATTCCATTTTGCTTTGCATTTTTTTTTTCTTATTCTAAAACCATTAGTATCAAAAAAAAAAGGCTTTTTAAAAGCCAAATTATATAATCAATTCATTTCTTTATAATTTTAAATATTCGTTTGAATATTTTTTTATTAATAAGTAAACTTTAATTCATCATGCCTAGACAAAAAAGCAATCAAGTCTTGTTAGAAAAACAAAAAGCTAAGAAGAGATGGTGCAGTCAGGGAAACTGATGTTTTCAGAAAAAAACTTCATTTCCTCAGCTTTACCAAAAAAGAAATATGAGATACCAAATTTTTAAGAAGACAGCCTCTTGAACAATTTAAATTTAAAAAGAAAATTCTGAAGCCCCCTCATTATGTGATAATGGATGTACATTTTTTAAAAAAGGATTTTTTAAAAAACTTATTGTGTGATGTTTGAAATCATATTTCACAAAAAATTGACTTTGGGGGAAAAGCTTGGTTTTTTCTAAAAAAAATCTCTGTATTTTGCACTTTTTGCGATATAATTTAAATCAAGTAATTTTTTACATCTAGACGAATTTCTGACAGTGAAGGGAATGGAAAGCCAATTTTTGGACATAAAAAATGCGCATGGTGCAATCATTTTTAAGTGTTGGGAAAGGCTATTTAGCTATGGAAAAAATTTTATATGTTAATGAATATGGATTTACCCTCAAGCAAAACATTCAATACATAAAAAAAGTTATGAAAATTTTGGGTTGTTTTCCTACAAAAAAAAGGCTTGAATGATGTTCGAAGTCGGAAAAAACCCCCAAAGGGTAATAGTGCCATTACTGATATAGATTTTAAACTTTTGATGGTATTTTTGGTTGACTCGGGGACATTCACCCAAAAAAGGTGTAGGTTGCGTGATTACCTTTCTTACTGGTTTTCCCCCGGGTTTTTTGAAATTATGTCGAAGCGTTGTATTGAATGTGAACACGCAAAATCGGGTTTTGGGGAGAAAATTAAAAATTTCATGTGTTTTATGAAGGCCATATATCTTCTTGCAATCAATCAAAATAGGATCATCTTGTGCCATGAACAAGAGGCTGCTTTTAAATTATGGCAAAGATCTGAAGATAATGGTTTTCGATACACGAAACTATTGTCAGAAGGTGATACAAAAAAATATCAGTAAAATTTAAAACTAAGGAAGTTTATGGTCCTGAGATAAAAAAAAAAAAAAAAGAAAGTGCATAAAAACCCTGTTAGCAAAAAGGCTAGGACATCTTTACGAAAAGCTGTTAAAGAATGGCGGGCAAGAGGTGTTTTTGGGAGGGGAAATCCGTGGAGTTTAAAAAGGAAAGACAACTAAAAATTGTCACGTTACTATCAAAATGCCGTTCGCTCAACAAAAGGAAGCAAGAAAAAATCAATTTATGCAACATTGTTTCATAGTATATCAACGGACCAAAAACCTCAAACATTTTAAATGTCCAACTGGAAAAAATTCTTTTTGGGGCTTTCCCGGCTGCTCTTGCTCGTGGTGAAGTAAGGTCCTCACGTAAAAACATGTGAAGACACCCTTGAAAGGGCCCCCATTTAGCCAAAATTATGCCAATATATCAGATTAGCTTCAAATAACTCCCTTCAAAGATGCATAAGATGTGCGACACAAAAAAGCAAACGAGAGCCTTCACAGCATCATATGGGGAAAAAGTTCGGAAAAAAGTCAGCCACTTTCGTCCCAGTAACTATTGCTGTTTTGATGCAGTTTGTGAATTCAATTTTTTTGGGACAAAAAATCATTAGAAAATTTTCAAAAGGAAAATGGGCTTTTCTTCCCAAAAAAGCAGTCAAAAAAGTTAGGTTTTTTGGCGAGACTATCGTAGAGGTTTTCCAGGGTGAAAAGAAAAAGATTGGCAGTGTACACAATTGCTCGAAAAAAAAATTTTGGGTTTTAAAAAAAAACGGGGGAAAAAACCCCCATTTATTAAAAAAAAAAAAAGGAATTACATATGAACAGGGTTTGGGTTTTTAAAAATATTTATTTATAATTATAATATGAACCCAAAATGAATGTTTTTTTTAATTTCAAAATAAAAATTTTTAGTGCATTTGATACATTTGTAATATTTTTTAAAGCATTTAATTTTTTAAAATATTTATTTTTAAAAATTTTTTAAAAACTTAGAACATATTTTACTGTCTTTTAAAAAATTTACTATGACCTAAATTGTAATATATGTAAGAATGAAGGCCAAAAGGGTTTTCTTCTTTTTATGTATTTCTTTGATTTTTTAAAAGTTTAAACATTTTTTTACGACTTTTTTAAATTTTTTTATCGTAATCATATATTTAAAAAAGCTAAGGCTTTTTTTTTATTCATTATAAATCTTTGAAACTTTTTTTTTGTTTTGTATAAAATGTTTGGTAATTTTTTTGCATAGCCTTTTAAAGGGTTTATATGAAGAGCTATTTTTTTTAAAAAAATCCATAAAAATTAGATAAAAATTTTTTTTTTACTGTTTTGTATCACTTCATTCCATTTAATCTTAATTTATTTACTTTTTAATATTGGTAATTAAAGGGTGGGAAATTTTTCATTAAAAAAACTTAGTACAACTTAATTTTAATATATATTAGAATGGAAATATATTTTAGCTCTTTTAATTATTTTTTTTTTTTTTCCAAAAAAATTTAAATTGCTTTTTCTCAGCTTTTTATTTTTCATGATGATCATGTGTTTAAAAAGCTAAGGGTTTTTTTTTTATTCCCCTTTTATAATTTTGAAACTTTTTTTAGTTGTTTAATATAATATGTTTAATAATTCTGTGCATGGGAAAAAGTATTTAGATGAACAGTTATTTTTTTTGAAATCTATGTTAGATATAGCTGTTTTTTTCTGTTTCTTATAGTGTCTAAGAGAAAAAAAAATTTAAAAAAGAAAGTATTTTCATAATACCAATCCCCTGCACAGAATTGTGGGGAAAAACTTCCAGGAATATCAGAAAAAATGGTTCAAAAAAATTTAAATTTTAAAAAAAGGGAGGAATTTTAATAATTTGAAATAATTTTTAAAATTTTTGTTTGTTTAAAAAAAGTATTTTACCCGGGAAAAGTGTTTATTACATATGTGTTCGAATACAGTACAAATAATTTTATTCTTGTAACTATCTAAATAAAAAAAATTGTGTACAAAAATACCGTGTCCCTTTTTAAAAAAATTTTTTTTAAAAAAAGTCCTTAAAAAAATTTTTATACATATATCCTAAATAAGTGACACCAAATATCATGAAAAAATTTTCCATTTATGCGTTTTTTTTAAAAACCCCGGTTCCGGGAAAGTAGTCGGATACCCTTTTAAATTTTATCCAAACTGTTTTGATCGGCTACAGTGCCGGGGCCCTGGTTGTGAATTCGTAGCCGACGTTGTTCCCGGGGGTGTCCAATCCCCAGTTTCGCTAAAAAACTACCATATTTAGCCAAAACCCCCAAAAGGGTTAAAATGATCAAAATATCATGATGTTGGTCTCTTATCCCCGTCATTTCACCGTGGTTTTAAGGAACGGGCCGCCAAAGGGGGAAAACTTACGCTGCTCCCGAATGCGGCGTAAAAATTTGCCAATCAACCAAACTGTTTCAATTGTGAATGGATTCTACTGACGCTGAAAGAGAATGTCCCAATTTAATTCTTTACCTTTTCAAAACAGTGTTTATGCTCTGGAGCAAAAAACATAGTATCGTTTTTTTTAATTCTGTACTGACTTAGTTATCTACTATTTATTTAAAAAAATAAATTATATTCTTAGTTTTACATTTTATAGAAATTTTTTGAAATTCACAATGAACATTAAAAAGATTTTTGTATCTGGTGGGAAGATTATACAATTGTTTTTTTAAATTTTAAAAGTTTTCGTACATCTTTTCAATATTTTTTTTGTGATGTGTTTACGGACATTAAAAGGTTAATACAATTATCTCCAGAATATTTCAGATATAAAATATGATTTATGATATTTTACAATAATGTACTTTCCTTTAAAATACCAAAGGGCATTATAATTGAACTTTCCCCATAAAAACCCTCTCCCCACAGAGCAAACGGGTGAATGGAATGCAATGGAATTTTGTATATGGGCTGTACACAATACGCTCATGGAATTTCGAAAAAAAATAGTTCCAAAAAATCCACCAGAGGGGGACCTTTTCAGGAAAAAAATGAAATTTAACTCAATAAATGACAGAAATTGAATACAGAAAAAAAATTAACATTCCAGAACAAGAATGATGGGTAATAAAATGAAAAACCCGGGGAAAAAAAGCTGTCAGTTACAGGAGAAAAATGTCGAGATTTTCATTTTTGGAAGCAGAGAGGAAGCTTTATGAAAACAGGTTAGTTTTGTAAAAGAGTTTATTTTGAAAACGTTTGTTGACGTTGTCGTGTTTAAACCTATGTTTCCCACTGTATTAATGGCTGTCTCTTTAGTTTAACGTGCATTATTGGTGAAGCGGTTTTACGAAAACAATTGGAATGCTTCTGCTGCAGTTCGTGAAATTCGTCATAGAAAGAAACTACTGCGTGGACCAATGATTACTAAAGGGGTCAGAGACATGGTAAAGAGATTCGAACAGACGGTAAAATTAAGAGTTCAACCTGGACGAGGCCGTAAATATGTCACACCGGTATTGTGGATAGTGTCAAGACATTGCGCTGTTGATGCATAGTCACAGACATCAGAGTTTTGGGGCAGTAGCTCTCGGCAGTTTCTTGACAGACAGGCTATTCTTACGGAACCGTCCAAAAGTACTCAGAAAACAAACCCTTCCCTACCCGATCCCCAAAAACCCGGGAACTTTTGGGTGGAAGGAAAAAACCGCAAAATCTTTCATTCGGGGTCATTTTTTTAAAAAAATGACTGTTAACGCTTCCGACTACGTTCGGTTGTAATTTGAAAAAAGCTTAAAAACAAATATTTTTTTTTTAAATTTTAGTGTTTTAGACCCAAAATACCTTAAAAATTGTTTTAAAAAATATTTTTTATAATAAAAAGTATTTAAATGCTATTTTAAAAAAAATTTGAACTTAAATTATTCTTTTTTAAAAATTTTTCTTCTTTTATAAAAAAAATGCCTCCTATAAAAATTTTTTGTTTTATACATGTAAACTTCTCCAAAAGAGTCTGAACTGGGGTTTTTATAAAATTCACATTTTTCCCTGGAGTTACGCCCAAGGGAAATAATTATCGATGTTTTTTGTTAAAATTTCCCCACTCTGATGCATTAAAATTTTGAATAAAATAATTCTAATTAAATTTTTTCAAACATTCTAGCCCAGACTCTGTACAGAGGTGTTAGCTTTTAAAAACCAAAATTTATTATTATAGAAGTTTTTTCCCAGGGAAAGGGGAAATTTTTAAAAAAATAGGTAATTCTATTTTTCATGTTTTTGCCAAAATTTTTGCTTTTAAAGTAACTTTTATTGTAATAATACTCTAAAGAAATTTAAACCCATTTTTTTTCTAATCTAAGTGCCTAAATTTTAAAAAAAAAAAATTCGTTTTCCTTTTTCCCCAAAATCAGGGGTTCCGAAATTAAGTCGGAGGGAAATCCAAAAACTACGTTGGGAAACCCAAAAAAAGCGCCCAAAAAAATGGATAATATTTATGAAAAATTTTAGTGTCACAATAAAATACTTTATGGAGAAAAGGACTTAGAAAAAATTTTTTTTAAAATAAAATTTTTTGGGAAAAAAAATTAAACAGAATAACCACTTTTCAAATGTTTTTCCTTTTTTTAAAAAGGGGCTTCATTGTTAAAATTTTTTTGCCTGTACCCAACTCAGACCTCTGTACAAAAGGCTCAAAAATTTTTGAAGTTCATAATTAAGGGAACCCATTTTTTTGAAAACAAAAGGGAAAAATTTTTAAAGGGAAAAATACCCTTTTTATTTAAATTTTAACCCCTAAAATAATGTAAATTTTTTAAAAATCATAAAAACCCTCAATGAAGAGGTCTGACTTATACAAGAAAATATTAATAAAAATAAAACTTTTTTTCCCAAAAGGAGAACTTTTGGGAAAAAAGGGTTAAATTCTAATTAATTTTTTTTAACCAAAATATTATTATTTAAAAAAATTTTAAAATTTTTCCTTAAAACAATTTTATACATTTTAATCGGGGCACTAAATATCAAAAAAATTATCCTTTTTATACGTTTTTTTAAAACCCATTTTTTCCCGAACGTAGTAAAGCTTAATCTATTAAAAACCTTTGGGGGAAGGCCCATGGGGAAACCAACGAGGCTCTTTTTATATCTCAATGGAAAAAATCAACACCAAACCATTTGGACAAAAAATCTGCAGACCCATTTAATTTCTCCTACAGTCTCGGGAATGTCCCTGTCTGGTGTGGGGTCCCGTCGACATTCTTCCCCGGGCTATTCTTTTTTTGAGGAAGTCGGTAAAAACTCCCCCCAAAACCAAAACCCCTATTGCATTAATTTTTCCTCTTCTTTCTAAGCATGCAAATCTCGACGTTTTACTCCTAAAACCCCGGAAAAGCCTTTCCCATTTTTGCATTTTTTTTCCCCATCTTTTTCTTTTCCCTAGATTGTTAATATTGTTCCTTTTATTCCCTTTTAGTCGTTCATAGATTTAAAATTTTCCCTTTTTTTTCCCAAAAAGGTGCCCCGGGTTGAACATTTTGGAACAAATGTTTTTTTAAAACATTCCGGGGAAACCCTTTTAAAGTATAGCCCATAAAAAAATTTCATTGCATTCCTTTCCCTTTCGTGTTTATAGGGGGGTCATTTACGGGGCGATGTTTCTTTAATCCCCCTGGTCCTTTTATATAATATTTATTATATATATATTTTGGGAGGCATTTTAATTATTTAAAAAAAATTTAAAAAATTTCATATATATTAATTTTTTACTTGTTGATAACATAAAAAACGATAAAAAAAAAAATATTAATGTATAAAATATTATTATTCGAATTTTTGCAATATGGATACATATGTATTCTTTTTTAATAATATGTTTTATGAATTTAATTTTAAAACCCAAAATTTTTTTAATAATTTTAAAAAAAAAATTTTAAAGTTTTTTTTAATGCTTTTCCCTTCATAAATTTTTGACTTTTTTTTTTTTTTAAATTTTTTTTACTGAGTCGAATTTTTACAAAACTGAAATTAAAAATATTTCTAAATTACTTCTTAATTTTGATAATTTTTTTTGTAAAATTTCCCGGGAACAAAAAAAACACCCTTTTTTAGCTGTCACCAATTAAATTAGTAGGCGTCCCCTAATCAAAATAATAGCCTCTTTGTAGGAAAGAACAAATGGGACTGTCCCAGATTTGAAACCTTACAAAGGAAACTCAATTTTAAATTTTTTAAATAAAATGTTAAAAAAATGAACTTGTCTTTTTCAAGTCCCCAAATAATAGATTTTTTTTTCAAATATACCTTTCTCCCCCCCCTCACCGTCTTTTCTGAAACAGCAAAGCCGGTCCTCAAACACAGAGAAGGGGAAAAAGGGGGAAAATTTTTTTCTTTGGGCATTAAATTTCGTAATTTTTTTTTTGTCTCAACTTTTCCTTTTCGGTTAAAACCTCGATGTGGGAACAACTAAAAGTAAAACTTTTATTTTTTTAGGTACCTCTGCTTTTTTAAAATTGTTTCTTTATTGATGGTCCCAAATAAAAAGAAGCGTGCCCTCTAAGGATTGATTCTTCCCTTTTTTGGGAAAGAGGAATGGGAGTCCATAAATTTTGATGGGTTGCTCTTTTTATTGGAAGTCGGTGAAATTTCGGTGTTTCATAAACATCAAATGAAGGAAAACTTGTTTTTAAAGTATTTCGGATTTCTGAATGGTAAAAAGTTTGAAGCGGACAGCTGTATCATCGTGTATATTTCTCGATAAAACTCATTTTTAGAGATAGTATTCTTTTATTTAAATTTATTTTTAATTCCTTTCCTGGTATGTTTGGACACTAAATGGTAATATATTTAAGGGGTGGCCCTAAAAAATCTGTTTAAAAAAAAGTTTTTTTTTTTATTAAAAAAAAGTTTTTTTTCCTCCTGATTTAATGGAGTTTAAAATTTTTTTAACAAAGGGGTTTTTTGTCAGTGCCCGTTCACAAAAAAGGGGGGGGGTGAGGGCGATTAAATTCCCTTTTTGGGACCCTGCCCCTTCCCTTTTGTCCGCTCCCTCTTTCAACACTCATTTCTTCCCTTTTGCTCACACCAGAGGTGGTCTTTCCCCCCACCAGTGTAATGAACTCCCGGACCTATCCGGGAAAATCTAGGTGGCACAGCGGACTGATCCCAAACACTGCGCTTGTGCGGAAAAATTTTTTTTAAAAAAACATTCGGGGATTACCTCTCGATGAGAGGGGCGATTTTGTGCTCCGCCGTGGGTGTTTTTTGGGGGGACTTGAAATTCAGTGATTTAAACCCCTGGGAAGAACGGGGTTTTTTCTCCCCCTGTTGGAAGTGTGGGAAAAGAAATTTTTCCCCTCGACGGGGAGTTTGTATTTTCTCCCCAGCGGCGTAGTTTTGGGTTTGGGAAAAATACAAGCAAATTTTAAATTTAAAATTAGGCCCCTCCCCAAGGGGAAAAAACCACACCGACTTGCTTTAACTCGATTTTGTACCCCATTCTTACTAAAAAAATGTAAAAATTAAAATTTTTTTTCATGTCCCCCCCTTGTGTTTTTTAAAATAAACGCTTAAAATATCAAAACAAATTTTCTCACTTGCAACGCTGGGGCATTACACCAATCATCTAGTCATACCGAAATTTCCTCTTGTCGTAAAAACAATTACTTTTGTAAAATATATTTTTTTTTATGTTAATGATAATAAATCAGTTTGTGTTTATTAAAATTCATTCTTCTCTCATTTTGGAATTTTGGGGCCCAATTTTAAGCATTTTTATCTCCCCTATTTCCCCTCCCAAAACAAACCCAAAAATTTTTATTTTTTTTAAAGTATTCCCCAACACCCGGAGGGTACATCAGGTACCGTTTCGTGGATCAAATGATACTGGGCCCAAACCAAAAAACAATTGATTATTTCTATTTTTTTTTTATTTGTAGTGTACTGTGTGGGGTTCCCAAAGAATAAAATTTTAAAAACCATGTACATTTTTAAATATAACTTTTATTTTTTTCTTTTAAAAAGGGATTTTAGGTATAAAATTTAATAATTTTTAATAAAAGAATCTAAAATTAAAGTGATCAACGTCTCTCCTTTAAAAGGACCCCGGGGAAAAATTTTTAAACGTTGACTAGTCCGCCCCGGGGATGAAAAATTGGATAAACACTGCCATGAGAATTTCCCCTTTTCGGCATTTTTTCGTCTCTTTTTAAAAAAGAACCCCCCATAATAAAAAGTATTTTCCCACTCTGTTATAAGGTCTTTAGAATTCCCAAAATATGGGACGTATAAAATATGTTTTAAAAATATTTTTTAAAACCGCCTTCTAAACAGTAAATTACAAAACCAAAAGGAAATCTCCCCCCAAAAATTCCCACTCATCTTTCAACTTTTTAAAGGGTTTGTGAACATATTAATAATGTATAAAAAAATAAAAATTTTAATAGGGGATTTTTGTGTGTATGTCAAAAATTTATTTAAAAAAAAAATTTGTAAATTACTAAAATTTCAGGGTTTATCCCCAGAAAGTTTTATCCGTCCATATTTCACACATGCATTTTTTAAAACCTACTCAGATTTTTTTTTAAAATTTTTCAAAAATTTTAATAGTAATAATATAAGTACAAATAAAAATTAGGTGATTGTAAGACCAGACAAGGTTTTAAAAGGTTCTTAAATTTAGTCCTTTTAACATTGCAGATAGGAAAAATACTGCGTGAAGTGATCCCCTGAAAAAAGAACTATTGAAACACATATAGAACATATGGTTTTGAGTGTATATATTTGTATATATACACTTCCTACCCTTTTTGGGAAAATAGAGTTAGATTACGGTAGGCTTCAGTTTGATGGTTTTATTTTTCGTAAAATATTTATTTTTTCCACATGCCATGATTATATCACTAAAAACGACAATTTTTTCCCCGAAACAGGGGAAATTTAGGGAGTTCCATTTTATTCTGATTTCTACAAATGATTGTTTCAAAAAATTAGTGTAGCATTAAAAGAATTATAGCTAGTTATTTCTCAATATACTTGTTTAAAAAGAAAATAAAGCAAATAAATATTATGTGCAGTAAGTTGTTTTTTTATACTCCCAAAAGATAGGGCATTTTCAGATCAGCTCAGAAGGTTTTGACCAAAAATAAAATTAATAAAGGGGAAACGAATTTTTAAGTCCCCTTTGAAAATCCGATGCATCTCAAGAATGTGATCCGGTGTAGCTGGATGGTCACAGCATTTCTTACAAGTAGGGTGGATTTTTTTGCCACTTTCAAAAGGGAAAAACATTTCAAGTTGCCACTTGTTTGTCTAGGCAAAGCAGTCTGGGATAGCAATTTTCACGTAAACAAGGGAATGTTCCTGTATACAATTGATGAGTAGGTGATACGCCGTATTAAATTTAGTTTAGATCTTACATTAGATATAATTTTTGGGTTTGGTGAGTAGCCGTTTCATTCTCCAACCCACTTTCCCTCTTTTGGTAAAATTGTTTGAATTATTATTTTAATTTTCAAATGAAAGATTATGCTTTGACAGGGAAAAAATAACGTCAATATAAGAAAATTTTCCCCAACTTATTTTATTTATAAGCAACAATACCCAAACATTGTTCATCACGTAATTAAACTGCTGTGACTGGAATATCATTTATTACTAATTTATACTGTATTTTTTTTTAATTTGTTGTAGAAACGAGACAGAATTAAACGGGAAAAATTTTTTGATAAAATTTATAAATCGGTTATTTCTTACTCATTTCATAAAAGGGTGAAAAAAAAAAGAATATAGAAAAATTTTGGAAACGACGTTTTATCTATGACGTTTTCCCATAAACGGGAAAGGGAAAACGTTTTTTTTGCGCGTAATTTTCTTATTTAATTCACGATAATATACACAAAGCGCGTAAAACCGTTTTCCATTTTTTCTAAGAATGGGTGACCAAAAACGGACGAAAAACGGTCGTATATTTTGTCCATCCATGTTAAGTTTGATTCTAAATCGTATTTTTGTAGTGAAAAAAAACGGGTTTGTGAACTACAGTTAATCGTCATTTAGAGTTTTTTTAACTTAAAATTGGTGGTTTTTGATTTTATTTCGTTTTTTTCTATGTAAAAAATGTTTTTTAAAAAACTCAATTGGAATGTGTATAAGTCAAACTGTCTACCTGATTCAGAAACATCAAACAAATTAATAAATTTTTTTCTGCTTTGGGGTAATAATGCGATTCCATTTGCGCTTATTTTAAATTCACCTTTTTTTAAAAAATGCGTATTCCAATTATTACATCAAGTTCATACCCGAATAATCAATAAGTCATACATCTGTTTGTTTTATACGATATTAGTAGTGGCCTTAAAAAATCAATGTTTTGAATTAGACCCTTATAAAACACATTTTTTCTTTCTGAATTTAACAACGATCGTCCAAAATCTAATAATAATTCTCGCGCACTGAGTTATGGAACAGCCTGTACCCAATAAGAGCATCAAAATTATCACTATCAATTTTATTATTTTTGTGCATTCCAAATTTTGAATTTACCAAGGCGAGGTCGTTAATAATTTCAATTTAAACTTCCAGTTTAACACAGGCTTCTCAAATTTTCAATATTAGCGACCCAATATTTAATCATAATTTTCATCGCCCCATACAGTAACAATGTGTTTGAAATAAAAGAAGACTATATTTTGACCCTTAAGCTATAATACGACTTTAACCTCTTGGTAACACTAACGTTTATAAACGTCTTCCCTCATAAAGCGTTAACTGCCCAGGGCGTATACATACGTCTTTTCGTACGATCTTTTCTGTGCACTGCTATCCATAAAATTATTCGAAATCTTTGGAATGCAAAAAAAAGGACCCTGGAAGTGTTTTCTAAGGATTTATTTATTTCAGAGGATTTTTTATTTATTCCTTTTCTTTTGCACACCCCATCACCACCAATACATCACCTGGAATACGGTGGATTAGGAGCGAGTCACATAACTTTTAATCGGCGTTAAGGATTAATTATAACCCGTTCAAAAATTATCAAGATGTGTTAAAAATCTTGTATATAATTTTATATAAACACAATCCATGGGGCACTGGTAATATTAACTTATTCTTAACTTACCATTGTACTATTGTTAATTAATTATAAAATACGTTGTGTAGTTATGATACTTTGATAAGTGTTTTTTATATCAGGTAAATGTGTATTTTATTATCTTAGAATAATTTGTTTTTTTTTACTTTCAGTAATTTAATAATTTTTTAAATAATCTTTTGTTTTTGACTTTTTTAACATGCTCGCACCCCTCGCGGGTTATCATGCCCTCTAGGGAGGCCACCCACAGTTTGAGAAAAGCTGGTTTTTAAAAGCAACATATTGAGAATTTTTATGTCAAATGTTATTACATCGAAAACACTTGATTCCTTTATTTTTTTGTAAACACTCATTGAACTTATGGTTAAATAACCCATAGTTTATGTAATGGATACTTATATTCTTTGTATCTATATTAGTACTGAACTTACCTTTACCCTAAAGTTACTGAAAGAGTTCATCAGTACTTAATTATTATTATATTACTTAATCTTTAGAGCATTTAATATTATCAAAACTGTTAAAATGAGATAAGGATTTATAAACAAAAACATATCTGTATGATTTTTTAACTGTTCTTTAAATTTAGAAATACTTTTGCATTTATATAAAATTAATTTGTTACTTTTAGAAAAGGGATACCATTACCAATTGTACAGTAATTAATTGGTCATCCATTAGAAAACGTCTTTTGTAAGCCTGTTTTTTGAAATTGAAAATAAATAATTATTCATGTTTAATCAAAAGGTTTAGAAAAAGTTTTATTTCTTTATTCTTTCTTTTATTTCAGTTTCTTTGTATTAAGGCTGTCTATGGGCTAATGTTAAAGAATATGACCCAAATTCGTAATATTTGTTCAGAAATAAAAAAGTACTCTAATATTAATATTATATTCTGGCTTCACTATCCTGTAGTAAATCACTTATTTTATCATACTTCTCATTTTTTTCCTTGACGGTACATATTTTCTTTTATAAAATATGTTTCGCATTTTTCTCTTATACCGTAATGCTAAAATGAGCCATCCCTTTACATGTTAAAATAAAAACTGATTATTTAGGAAATATTTTGAAATTTTAAAACACTATATTATAAACAAATGGATGAGTTACAATGTCACAATTTTTATAAAAATTGAGGCATTTTTTCTGACTGAAATGTGCTCGGCGTAATGTCCACACTGTCATACATATGACGAAATCAGCTTAATAGATGATTACTTGCCCAGAAATACAAGAATATATTTACCTAAGAGAAAAAGCAAAATATAAGACAATATTTTTCAAAACAGGTGATATACGATAGACCTTTTCATGTAAAACTCCCAAAACTCAATGCAAATCCCTCGTCGGTAGCTGATTATTATCGCTATTTTCTCCAAAATGTGAAATAAATGCTTTGAAATGAACGTGTTAAGCTAGACAGCAATTATTCAGCACTATTTTATCCGCATGAAATAAGACTTCAGGCAATACCGGGAAATTAATTGAATGAATATTCTGAGAGTAGTCTCTTGAAATTTCATTCAATTGCTACATTTACTTGATTTATGATAAAATTGGAAGATGATTGTGTTAGGTAGAAAATAATTCTTAAACTCACTACCTCGAGAAAAGCTTGAAAATCATTTCTGAATTGTATGTTTGTTACTGAATACGAATATAGAATGCAGAAAACGAATTTAAATTATGTTTCAACTGTTGAAAGAAGAAACTCTAGATTTCACTAAAAATACATATTATTTTACAATTAATGTAAATATGTATATACATATGACAAATCACAATATTAGGTGGCAATCGATTTTTATTATTATCATTAAAGTATCGTAATGTCATCCCAAAAAAATTGTGTGTATAAAATTTCAGTTCAACTAAATGCTTTAAAACGTGAGGAAAAAATTAAAAGGTTCGACCCAAGTCCTAAAAATGAAGCCAACGGGAATGTATTTGTAATTATTTAAATGATTAGTTATATTCAATTTATTTCTATTAATTATAATTAAATTATCGTCTTGTCACCCAAAACAATCACGTATAGAAAATTTCAGCTCATATGATGGTTTTAAAATGTGAAAAACAACAACAAAAAACCCTTTTAAATTTTTGACACAAGTCACAAAATATTGCCAACCTAGCTGTAGCTATAATTCTCTCAATAATTAGTTTTAATCATATAATTAAATTACTTTATTATATTCAAATTAATCGTGTATATAAATTTCAGCTCAACTGAGTGCCTTAAAATGTATTTACTAACGATTGAAAATTTAAACTAAGATATATATATATATATATATATATATATATAGAGAGAGAGAGAGAGGGGAGAGATATAGATATATATATATATATATATAAAGAGAGAGAGAGAAGATCGTGAACTAATTGTGGAATTGGAAAAATAGACAATCTCTCAACAACGTAATATAATGATTACAAAATTTTAATAAATATAGACCTGAGCCACCACACACAATCATAAATGAAATCAGTTCCAAAATGTGCGTGAATAGGATTTTTACTTATTTTTTAGTTAATGCCGGAAATTTTTATACCTTTTTTTTACATGGATTTCGTTATTTTTATCACGTCTACTTACCTTTTTGGTGACATAAGTATTTTCCAGATCCATGTTAGTTATACTTATAAATTATAAAAAGACAAAAGTTTCGTAAATGTCGGTTTTCTTTTTAATTATTTTTTATATTTTTAGACATTTTATTTTATTTTATGACGCCATTTTAACAATAAGAACATCAAAAATAGCTGTTGAAACATTAAATAAAATTTCCTCTTTACCCATTCACTCTTCATAAATACAAGTTTAAAAAGTTTAGCAATATTTAGAGAGAAAAAAATTTTTTTTTCTAAATATTTTTCTTTAAGGAAAAAAATTAGCTGACCTTGGACTATAAATATCAAATTAAACTGACTTTTAAGAAAATTGAAATAAAATTAATGGAGTTTTGTTGTGTGGGTATAAAGAGAAATTATATTCTTTTATATAGTGAAAACTAATTATTGGTGCTCATATTATCTATATAAGTTCTAATATAATCGATAAGATAGTGGTCTTCTTCAGCTGTTAACTCAAAAATATGCCGACATTGTATCAAGTGTTAAATACTCAACATTCATTTCAATAAATACACTTTAGAGCTGCTATAACTAGAGGTAGTTCTAGGTTTTACTTTGGAAAAAAAGAAAAAGGAATACACAGAATTATTTTTGAAATGCTTTAACACTCTACCTTTTAAAAACTCTTTTCTATCCATTCCCATATTTATTCTTATCTGATGAAATATTGTTTCGAAAGTAGTTTAAACTTATCTAAATTTCTTGAAATGTAGTGTAAAATATTATTAAAATGTCTCATAAGAATATTTACTGGAATATAGAGTTTAAAGAAATATCTACAAATATGTACAATTTTGTATCCTATTGCTGGTAGAAAACATTTCCGTTTTGTGTTTTCATTTAGTTGAATGTATCTGAACAAATTCTATGTTTAGAGATAACAAGAGTTATTCTTTTAGAAAATATGCTACTAAAGTGATTCCACTAACCGTAATCGTATTTGGAATTGATACTGCATACTAGAAAAAAACACTGTATATATTATTTGTTTTAAATACTTTTTTATTATATTCCATTTTTGGAGGAAACAGGATGTTGATTATTGTTGGGCTAGTTTAAGATTGTGAAAAAGATATTAATTTCTTTTTTCTTTTTTTTTTTCGAAAACTCGTTTATGGGTCTTAATGGCACTTGAGTTGTTCTTTTCCCAATAAAAAAGTGATGGCAAATATTTAAAATTATCCTCCAACAGAATCAAAAGAAAATTTTCTTGTATTGTAATTTAAAATGGTTCTGTCTTATTTCATTTCTTAATAAGTGTTTAATAACATATTTTATATTAAATCTTGTTATTTAATATATAAATAAGAAAAAAAAGAACGCATTTATAATTTTTCCTTTTGAATCTATTATTGTACCAAATTGCTTGACAGCCTTTCTCAACAAGTATTTTTAGCCATAAATGATGTGATTTATTAAATATTCCGTTTTACTTCATGTAAAACAAAATATTTTGTTCTAGAGAAGAATAGTTGAAATAAAATGTGTTCCAAGATTTGAATTTATATAGTAAGCAATGAAATTTCTTTTAAATTCAATAAGATTATTTATAATTATGATCATTATGGGTATTTTATTTAAAATAATATTTAACACGCTACATATTTTACTACATAATGTTTGCATTTACTCTTTCCCACATTTTAATAGAAAATAGCGAATTGTAAATAGTAATTAAGGAATATAAAACACAATTATAACGAATAATTGCTCTCATTGCAAATATATTTCTTTAACTAAGCAATTAAATTATTTTTTATTTAAAAGTAGGGCGAAGGGAAATAAATGTAACACAAAGTTACTTTTTAATTTAAATATAAAAAGAATTACGTGAAGAATTAGTAGGTTCTGACGTTTGAGATAAATAACGGTAGCGTGATATATTGATTAATTTAAATATTTAGTTTATTTACGTCACAGTTATTATTTATGGATTATACATTGAAGTTATTAAAATTATTAAAATATTAATAGAGTTCAAATGATGTGGTTTGTGAGGGAGGAGTTTCTTTTGGGATACGCTCTCAACAGAGGTTGTCAGACCATCTCCCGTTCCTTTTCTTTCTCTCTTCGCTCCTTTCAGGGATCGGCGGCCTGAGTCTTTTTGCTTCCCGTTAGATCCAGCTAGTGGCGGGAAAAGGGTCTCTTGTGGTATCAAAGGTTGCCGGGGCGATCCAAGATGGGACCACACAATAATTTTAAAGTTGCAGGAGCAAATGTACGTGTGGTGATCCACAAAGATGCTGATTTGCAGCTCTGTGGCGGGAAATTCACAGTTACGTCACAGCTCTTGGTTCCCACGCCGGAAATCGTCACAAGGAGTTTTGCGACATCAACTGTTGTTTAACAAGAGTAAATTTCAAAATAATGGTAGCCTTTTTATATTACAACTTTTCAACAAAATGCTAGAAGTTTATTAGAAATATAATGATTTTTTTACTCTGTTGTTTATTTCAATCTTTAAATAGAGAGCTAAAAATTAAAATGGTTATTAATATTCAAAATGTTTTTCTGGCTCCATATACATTTTTGTAATAATGTTATTTTTAATTAAATTTAAGATAACAATCTTTTAATATTTTAATGATTCTTATAATAATACTTTGATTTTTTCTATCAGCTATAAAAGGATAATATTCAAAATACAAAGAAAAAAAAACTTACAACTTAACTTCTTAATAATTAGGTATTGGAACAAATGTTAAAATTTTTTAAAATGGATGTAATTTTTTTAAATGTATTTTGCTGACTAATTTGATGAAAAATGTATTAAAGATTTTTTAAAACAAATGAATGCAAAGGAAAAAAAATTTATATGGGTATTTATTATTTGCTTATATTTTACATCTGATGATTATGAATATATTCAATACGCAACTTTTTATTAAAGAAGGATAACTTAAATTTCATTGACTTGTTTGCGTCCTTAAAAGATGATTAAAAGATACAGGAAACCATTTCTATATCCAATGATCCATTGAGAATGGACGAACAATATTTTCATTTTTTTTCACAAAGTACTTGTTTTTTCTTACAAGGCAAAGAGAAAAGAATGAATTTAATCCAATCAACAAGTTAAACTCTTTTTCACAACAGGGCTTTTTAAAAGTCACTTAAGAATTTTTAAATTCACAAGTTTGGTTTCATTTTTTTCTTTTTATTATTCTAGGGTAGATCTTTGAGGACAGTGACTGATTGAAGGAGAAAATGTTTCTGTAAGATTAATTTCTCAAGATAAGAAAGATTACTGATGATATTATTTCTCAAACTTTAAATTTAGTAACATAGATATATGATTTTCTAAAATTTCGTATTCAATTCCTTGTAACAATGCATTTGTATAGGAAAAGAATTTTACATTATTGCAACAATTACAATCATATAGTATCGAGATTCGTTAAATGTATATAAAAAGCATATAAAATATTATAATCAATAAAATTGGAAATTTAATTAAAAATTGCTTTATTTGCTCCAAAACCAACAAAAAGTACCTTAAATATGTGGATTTCCTTGTAAAATAAATCGTGTATCTTAAAATTTTAACTCTCCTTAAAACAACTTATAGAAAAAATATCCAAAATGTCCAGTGTTTTACTGCTAAATTTTAAACTTTATTATGTTTTTAATTATTTGAAACTGAATTAAGTTTAATTATTATGATCATAAAATAAATTTTATTTATTATATGTATTATCAAGGTACATGAATATTTTGGGGCTTTTAAGTTAAGGTATCCGACTACGTTAGGAGAACAGTGATCTTAAAAAAGCATATACATGGATAATTTTCGTGATATTTAGTGTCACTTAGATTAGAATACATGTATAAAATTGTTTTAAGGACAATTTGACAAAAAGTATTTATTTAAATACAATACTTTGGCAAAAAAATTAACATAGAATAACCTTTTTTCAAAATATTCTCCTTTTGTGAAAAATGCTTCTATTATAACAAAATTTTGCCTGCTTATAGCTCAGACCTCTGTACAGAGGCTCAACTTTGATTTTTGAAAAATTCACATTATTTTCAGAGTTACAACCCATTGAAATATAATTATCGGCGTTTTTTTCTTAAAATTCTCCCCTCGGTTGTTGTAAAACATGGATAAACCCACTTCTAAGATATATATTTTAAAAATTCTAGTTGAGCCTCTGTACAAAGGTCTGAGCTATATGCAGGCAAAATATCATTATAATAGAAGCATTTTTCACAAAAGGAGAATATTTTGAAAATTTTTTTGTAATAATATTCTTAAGACAATTTTATATACAATTTCTAATTTATGTGACACTAATTATCATAAATATTATCCATTTGAACGCTTTTGCAAGATCACGGTTCCGAACGTAGTCGGATACCTTAAATGTTTTATTTGCTATAAAAACATAGATTTCAAAGGGTCTTCTTTTAATGGTATGTAGCAGAGTTGTTAAACTAGTGGTATGCCAATCGGATTATAATTAAAAGGTTAAGAGTAATTATATAAATTTTATCGAATATTTGAGGGAAACGAAGTTAAATATAAAAAATAACTACACTATATAGCAGACACACAAAGAATAACACTTCTATAATTTAAAAAGCTTTACTAATAAAGAAAGGTTTTAAACAAGCGCCAGCTCTTTGCGCACGCTCTCCCAGCAAGAGACAAAACAGCAACTGACGCATTCCACAGATTCTTATGACACCAATAACTTTCAAAACAAACATGTAGTCTTCCAGCAAAAGAGAAATATATATTCAAAGGTTTTGAAAAGTGGTATAACAAAAATATTTTTAAAAAATACATATTAGTAAAAATTAAACAAAAGTTGAATGCAATATTTAAACGATCATAGGAATAACCATAGATTATAAAAATTCAATTTGCTTAATTAAAATGCAATTCCATCTGAACACTACAGAAAAAAGTTTTGTTATATATACTATAATCCTGAAAATATGTTGCCTCTTAAATATTTTCATGTTTAGCTCTTAACACACAGATATTTTAAAATAATTCATTTAATTCTTGTTTTACCAGCAAAAGAAATTTAATTGTTTACTTCTATTGAGTAAAAGAAATTTTTTATTCTTAGAAACATTTAATAGTGTCTAAATTTAATAAATAAAGTCTAATTATGAAACCTCAATATCCTGTAAAATGTATTTTAGTTTTTAAAAAACATTAATGTTTACATTTTCTCATAAAAATTATTTTATTTGAAGAACTGAAAGATCGGTAAAGTTTTTAATAAAATGCCTTTCATACTCAATTAATTTTTTTTTCTGCTTTTTTTCTTCTGAAATCTTCATCATCTGATGTCGTTCTAAATTTAAATCTAAAACCACCTACGGTTCTATCGATTGCCTAAACTGAATAGTGTCAAATTGCATTTACGATAAAACTGGTTCATATTAGAAGAACATGCATGTTCAGCTGAAAAATCAAAATTCTTTAAAGAAAAATGAACTCAGTTAAAAGAAAAGAGGAAAAAAAAAAAGGGAAAAATTTTGTCGAAACCAAATTTCGATCTTTAAGAAAGCACTGTGAAAAAACAAGAAAACCATTCATGTCTTAGAAATAAAGTACTTGTCATTTCCTTTTAAATAAGTGGTTGAAAAAGGGAAACAAAATGGCTTTACTCTTTAAAAAAAATCAATTACTTGTCACACGTTTCTGCTTTTGTGTTACTGACAAGAGCATTTTAAGAGCCTCTCGTAGTTGCACTCTCAAAAAGAAATAAAAGTCCTTTCCAATGAATCAACGCGAAGAGAGTTTGAAGTGTGTGGGCAAAAGGGGAAAAATTTGTTCCCTATTCCCATAATTTTGATTCTTGGTATTAACATGTTCTGAAAGGAAAAATATTGAAACTGTGAATTCTAAAGTAAGCTTACATTTTTGGAAAAAAAATAATAAGGTTTTAGAAGAAATTGACTAATATTAAGTACTGTTGTGAACTTTTATAATTTTTTTTTTTTGAAAAGATAATCCATCAAAAGGTTTTAAAATCAAAATGGTGAAGATTATTGGTATTCTGAGTATTTTATTATTTTTTACTCTTGAAGAGAGCGAATACAAGTAAGTGGATATTTTCATTAATATGAACATCTTGACGTATGAAATAATTTTAGATTTTTTTAAAAAGATGAACTGTTTGAAAGTTATTTCACCATACAATATAAAGTTGGCTTTTTTAAAGATTAAATTGGCAGCAAAACCAAATTTCCTAATATTATAATGAAGCACACATATGCCCTAATTTTAGCGTGGTTTTTACTATATATATATATATATATATTAACTTCTATAAAATAAAATATTGAAGATTAAATATACTCCGAGAATTAAAGGACAAAATAAAAACTGAAAAATTTAATTTAAATATATTATTATAATAATTTTTAACGGAAAAAACAGGATGAAGTTTGAGCCGTGGTTCATTGATAAAGCGCATTTTTCTTCAAAATATTTATTGGGCTTTATAGCATGAAATTAACAATGCATATTTAAATAAATAATGCATAACAACAAAAATTTTAGTTTCATTTATTTTCATTAAGTAACAATTTTCTTAAACTGATTTCAGCAAATGCAATTAATTTTAATTTTAAATAAAGATTGAGGTTACGGTTCATTTCACTTCAAAGCATTTTTGAACTTCCAAATTAATGAATTCTATTGATTATTCATTTGTTTCACTTAAGTTAGAGGAAATTGATGTACAGATCGTAATTCATTATTTTAATTTTTAGAATTAATAGTTATTAAATGATTCTTTTCTATATTATTAATAGATCATCTATTATGAAACATTAATAAAGTTAGTGCTAGTTAAGTTCGTTTTGATTTATTATACTGTTTTTAAATAGATGCTTCATCGATTCCTCAAATTTCGAAATATTTTTCTCTTCTTTTTTTCCTCTTGATTAATTTTTATTCTATTAAAATATTTTTTCATGATATACCAACAATAAATGCGTTTTCATCCATAAACCCACATTGGCACAAAATGTTTTTACTATCAGAATCTTTGAAGACTTTAAGAAATCCTTAAATAAGCACAAGTCGAACTTCCATATAACGCACGTCTCTCATGCGCTTGGGGCCTGTTTCCCTAAGTGGGGGGGGAGGATAGAGCTTATCAAAAAGTAAAAAATAAAACTTTTAAAAAATAACTATTAATTTCCAAAACAAAACAAAATACATTCTGACATGATAAAAATAAAATACATATTCCCACAGAAAATATACCTATAAATGTATCAGTGGGGGCAAAAAATATTTATTAATTGATGTATCAATACTAAATTAAATGCAAGTTTAGTAATTACTAGTGACTTCTATGGACTTGTCACATATACAAAATATAATACATACATGATAATATTTGCAGTTTATAAAGTTAAAGTCGCATTGTAGCTTTAGCGTCGAAGTGCTTTAAATTATTGCATTCAGTACATTGTTGTTGTATGAGGGGGCACGATGAAAATTATGACTGAAAATTGGGTCACAAATATGGAAAGTTTGAGAAGCACTGATTTAATGAACCTCTACTTTGCAACTCTCCAGGAACCAAGTACATTTCACTTAATTTTTTATAAAATAACCTCTAGATAGCGAAGTGTATTTTTATTTAATAAACCCTTTATTCTTGTTATTTGATTTTTTCTTCATATTTTAAAGATATTTTTCAAATTATTCTCTCAATTAGCCCTCACATTTTATGGTGTTCAATGATCTGAATTGGTTTTTTGCCGGGTTTCCTAACTCACCTAAAGTAATAAAATCACCGTAATTTTTCAAACAAAAGAAATTCAATTAAATTTAACATATTTTATCAGTAATTAAATTTAATAACGCATGCCGTAGTGTATGCTTAAAATTACTGGTTATAAAAGAAATAAATATTAAAATTACTTGTAGGCTTAAACTCGAAATTGTCATAAAAAGTTCATTAGTTTAAAAATTAATATTTTTAAGTTGAAAATATAATGTAATCCTTTACAATGTTTTTTTCTTCTTGATTTCTATGCAGATTTATTTTTATTTTAGATTTATTTAATTTTCAAAAAAAAAATTATAATTGTTTAAAATTATTTGTTAATAATCATATGACACGCGTGTCTACGATTTCCTGGATGCGGGAAAACATAGGCACACAATTTTTATATGATTATGTGGCATCAAAGAATCAATTTGAGTACCAATTTGGCCCTTTGCTCGGAAAATTAAATCACGGCAGACATTCAGTAGCTGAGGTGAGGTTGAATTAAAATTAATTAGAGCGTCCAAATTTGGTAGCGAGAGCTGCCACTAAATGATGCCGCTTTGAAATGATTTTCGAATTGGGCGACTTGCCGTGTCTGTAAAAGGGTAAGTTGCCAAGATGTAGCCCATTAGGAAAAAAAATTATTTTTTAAAAATCTTAAAGCAATTAAAGTTATTTTATTCAAGGCATTTATCTAAATTTTATGAATTTCTTGATTTAGCACAGTATACAAGGGTCACTCTAAAGATTTTTGATATACACTTAGGTTTTTATAGTTTCAAAATTTAGGAGAGTTCAAGTAGTCTCCTCCAGGATCAATCACTTGTGTAGACGAATTTCTACAGATTAAATACCTCAAACCATTTATTTCTTGGAATTGATGAAAAAATACATTTTATAAACTCAAAAACAATCTCTTCTTCTGAATAAAAACGGTATCCACGAAAATATTTCTTTAGATAAAAAATAACCAAAAGTCCCCATAGTCCTTAAGATAGGGTGGATGCGCTTCTCTTTAATTTTTTTGTTCAAGAACTCGCTAATTTAGCTGTATGGGAAGATGCATTGTCATGGGGAAGCATTAGTCCCCTAACATTCACTTCTTCGAAAATTTCTGTAAGACATTTTTTTGGTGTACCAGTTTTCTGTTACTGTCTTCTGCCCTTTCAACTTGATGGCTTTGACCCATTCCGTACTTTGAAGAAAGCGGCATTCATTACCTCTTACATTGCTCGTTGTCTTTTCACCATTGTTGGCGTGGTATCATCTTCAAAGACCCATAGTTTGCTTTCTTGACGTGTTGGAACGTCAAAAACGGGATGTACGTTCCATCATAACACAACAATTTTTGAAATGATATGGTGGCTACCATCATTTAACAATTTAAGGGTTTCTTTTCTGATTCTGATACTCTCCTGTTTTTAGTGCTCAGTTAGATTATGGAGGGAAACCCCAAAGACAAAAATTACTTTTTTATGGTAATTCTTCATAATTAATTTTGTGTTCAGCTGCGGATCCAATGATAAGTTCCTTCTGTTTCATTTAGTAGGTGCAGCGATTATCATCCGTTAACATTTTTCATTTTATTTTTCGTTTCGTAACATTTCGTTCACATTATCGGAATTACTGCCGACCCTGCATTCCAGTGTGTTTTTCATCTTGAAGAGAATTGGACCTCTATAAAATTCTTTAAACCATTTTAAATACAGTAGTCAATATGGATATACATTACCAAATGCTATGGTCTTCATTTAATTCCTCTTTAAAATCAAAGAAAATCATAGCCGGTGTTGTTCTTGAGTTAACTCTATTTTGTCTTCTGTCTAGAATTTATACAACAATAAACAACTTGAATTAAATCAGAAAAAATCGTCTGTTGTGTCAAAATCCGGTATTTTTAATGAAACCATTAATTTTTTTTTTTTAACTAACACTTCGACTCCCGTATCCAAAATTTTCAGATTTTCGTATTACCAAGAATTTTAATATAAAACGTTTACAATTTACATCTAAATTTGTTTTCTATGATAAGACACACAATTAAAAATAATCCTGAACTTATGAGTTTGGGTTTCATACAAAAACTGAATCAAGTAATTTTCTGGCATCTTAAAGTAGTTTTGAAAATATTTTCACTCCTTGGCTCCGAAATAAATAGCATTTTGTATGATGGGAGCAAAGTTTAGTTTTAATATTTCCAATCAAAGCAATCTGTAATTGCTGTCACAAAAATTTATCATACGCTGGGAAGATCTTCATTCAGTGCGACATTTTCCCCTAGAGTTTCCTTAATACATCCTCTATTACCCACAATTTTTTTTGGGAGAAACGTCTCTTTATTCTCCGGGTTGTGTTCTCGCAGGCGGTTTTAATTAATAAAAACCCCCGCAAACCCAAAACACCTCAGAGCTGCTATCTTCATTCTTGAGAATTTTCCTGTCAGAATGCCAAATGACAGTGCTCCATTTTTCGCTCTCTTTATAGGAGAAGGAAAAAAATTATTTTCTCATTCTTTCTCTTTTCTCTTTGCGTTTTTAATTTTCATCTCCTTTGTTGTAAATAGCCATTAAGGAAAGCGGTTAGACGAAAAGGAGAAAAATGTCCTAATTTATTTTGATCAATCTTCCGTCGGTGTAATTTTTTTTTTTTTTTTTCCTTTAATCTTTTGATAGAAACTTTTCGGAGGGTAATATCATTTTAAATAAATTCCAACTTTTTTGGGGGGTTATTTTTATTTCCCTCTTTAAGATTTAGAGGTTGAGTGGATTGAAAAAGGGGAAGGGGACATTTGTATAAAATTGCATCTTTGATGGGCTACAGTGGATTACCTTTGAATGATGTTCCTTCCCATTTCAATTTTTTTTCTTTTTTTTCACTTATACTTATATGATTCATTTTTTCTTTTTATTTTTATGAATGTAATTAAAGTTCCCTTCTTTATTTTATTTGCGTTGGCATACTCAAGCGAAAAATCGAGCAGTTTCGGAAAAACTAAATTATTTTCTGAAGAAAAGCATTAAAAGGTGTAATTTATTTACTTCTCATCCACTTTTCTGTCTTTTTATAGTTTGAAAATTTTGTTCTGAATTGGCAAATGTCCGATTTAGAGCTACAACTTAGCAGAAAAGCATTTCAATTCTTCAGAAAAATTGGGAATTAATTTCGGACGATATTAAAACGAAATAAGAGAAACTATTTATCATATAAAGTGCAAACGTTCATGTAACTGAAGAATTATTTGCGTTTCTTTGATTTCTTATTCTACATAAACTGAAAGTTCTAAAATGCCATTATTTTTTCCTTCTGAAAACGACTAAGATTATTCAGATGTATATTCATAATGGGCTTCATTTTCTTACATTTATATGTAATGACGATCATTAAGACCATTCAAAAGAGTTTTATCACACTTCATCCTTTTTCTGGCAATGCAACAAATATTCTGGTTGAAGTTTTTCGATAGAGTGGCAAGTTACATAAAAAGCTTTAATATTCCTTAAAAATAATCTGTCAGTAAGTAACTATCCATGAGTAGTACAATTAACAATGTTTGCCTAATATAAGCATTCTATCAGTAAATATTTGAGCTGCATAATAAATCTTGGAAAATACCTGAAATGAAAAAAAAATAATGTATAAAAATGTGAGAATCAATTTAATTTTTAATGAAACTTTCTAATTTTTTTAAACGAATGTTTTGAATAAGTATCTAAATAAGAGAAAATGAGCACATAAAATCCTATTTTATCAATTTAATACAGCGTTTCTCAAACTGTAATAACCCTACAAGAAGGGCACGAGCTCATCAAAACATTGAAAATAAAACATTATTTAAAAATTATTAATTTAAAGGAAGCAAAACAAAATATGCATTCTAACTTAGTAAAAAATAAAATACCCATCTACGCTGATATAATATACAATACTTAGAAATGCATAAGCATTGTGCACAATGTATTTGATAATAATTTATGAATACTAACATTATACTATCTTATCACATATAAGAATATATATATATAACTTAAAATATCCATTACTTAAAAGTAACATATACAAAAATGGAGGACGATACAAATTTTGATTAAAAATTGGCTGGCAAGTATTGAAAGTTTGAGAAACATTTATTTAACAAAAACAACAAAAATGTATAGTTTTATTGATATAATGATGCAATATACCATGCATATCTTACAAGATTTTACAAAAAGTGAGTTGAACTGGAAATAATTAAAGGATTCGTGAATAAGCGAATTGTACGTGTTTTGCAGGGGGAAGTGGATATAAACACACTGATGATTTTCGTCGATTTATGTTTTCAAAGCCATTTGCTCCTCCGTGATATTTGCTGTGTTTCTCCAAGAAGTTATCAGTTAAAATCATTAATTTCGAATAATGACGTAGGCAGTATTTCCCAAACTTTTGACATATTGTACCTCTTCAATCGTTTTCGTAATGCTGAGTATCCCTCGTCAAAAATAGAGCATTTTAACAATCAAAGTTTATTTCTATTTTTTTTTCTTTTGTGTGATATACACAAAATAATAAAAGAAATAAAATTGTTCATAATAAATAAAAGTAAATGGTATATAATAAATAACATTTTTTTTTAATTTAATGGGACGGAGATGAAATTGTTTGTGCTTTCGCTTTTAAAAATCATACATCCTTTATAAAATTTAATCAAATATCTATCTTTTAGAAAACACAGTATGATTTTATTCATAAATATCGGTCAAAAATTAAGTCAATTTTTAGCCTAAATTATTTTATATATTTTTCTATAGATCTCACAAAATGTGAAAGTACTAACAAGCCAAATTTAGGATAATTTTCTTGTTCTTTTTATTCACATCCAATGCAAATAAAAGCTTTAAAATGATTTATCTTGATAAAAAAAAATAACTATAGTTTATCTTCCTTTTAAAATTCTAAGGTTTCTTTTCATTTTGTGCTAAATGTTTTGATATTTTTCTTTTTTCTATTAATATATATAATAAAAGTTGGTATGCATTTTTAAGGAAATTTCTCAATAAGCATTCATATAAAATATATTTTTACCAATATTATAATCATGTTATTACAAACCCATACCATTTTATTATACATAGTTTAACGTACTTGTAATCAAACTTCAAGTGTGTACGTCAACTACTGCAGAAGGAGCATCATTTTAAAATCCTTGAAGAATTTTTAAATATTCCTTTAAAAAATTAGATTGTTTAACATGAAACACATATATAGGGTAAGCTTAAAACTTTCCGAGTATCATTAAATCAAAAGGCTTCTTAAATCGTACCATGTCCCTTAAAGGATTAGTCTCACATTTTATATATCTTTTGAGGGATAACAGTATGATTCAATCGACAAAATCGGCCAAAAATCAATTATAATTTTTAGCCTAAATTATTCTTTATATACTTTTCTGTGACCTCACAAAATTTGAAGCTCTAAACTTAAAAAAATGCAGAATTATGATAGCTTTTTACATTCGTTTTATTGACATTCTATGGCAAATCAATAATTTAAACTTACTTATCTCAGAAACATAAAATAACTGGTTTGTCTTCATTTAAATGCTAAGGCCTTTTTTGCATGTGTGCCTAATGCTTTGAATTTTTTACCTATTGCTAATAGTACATGTTACAAAAGTTAGTATGTATTTTTTGAATCAAAGTAATACTTTTCTTAATAATTGAACTCAAATTTGCATATTTTTTAAGGAATTTTCAATCAGCATTCATAAAAAGAAATATTGTACGAATACCAATCATGTTATCACAAAACCTATACCAACTTTTGTTATACATAGTTTGACGTACTTGTAAATCACAAATTTCATGCGTGTACGTAAAAGTTTTGAAGGAGAAGTAGCTTTTAAAAATTCACAAATTTCAAATTTTTTCTTTAAAAGTTAATGGGCTAACTTTTTATGAAATTTTGAGCACAAAATCTTTTTTCATAGTATACACACATAAGAGGCAACCAAACAACTTTTAAAACCCTTAAATTAAAAATTCTTGCGTAAATCGTACCATGTGCCCTTAATATTTATTATTATTATCATTTATACATCTATTTTTCATACTAATACGGTGTTTCAAAATATACATTTAATTTGCATATAAATGTAAATTGCGTGTCTTGAATCATGTTTTAGTCTTGTAATTATGCAATTTACATACAAACATGTTTATAAAACTTTATAGTGTTTATCACCAACTTACAAATCATTTCTTTATTTTCACTGTAGTTTTAAACAAGGTATTAAAATAACTCAAAATATCAACTTATCTCCCGACGTTTAGTGTATGTATTCATACAAAATTAGACCAAATTTAACGACTTTTATCAGAGCATCCACTATTTTCCTCTATCAGTTCATCGACAGAATGTCTTCCTCCAACCGAGACGCAATGCAAATTGGTTTACAGAGAATGTAGGCAAGGGAATGGGAAGTTTATCCCTGTATATCATTTCAGCGAAGCTCTTTTTATGCCATTACAGGAAATGGTGAAAGAAATGTACACAGAATTGCTTACCAAAGACCCTCATCAAATTACCACAAGGCTAGTTGCCAAATGTGCTCTCGAAATGGACTAGGATACCAACTTTTCTCCCGGGGCAAAGTAATTCAAGTCAGAAGGGCCCATTTTCAAATGCGATAACTTATTTTTTTGTGTGCTGCGTCAGACATTGAAATGACCATCCATTCATTTCGCTCAGCCGTGTAATGGGATTAATGTAACAGTAGTTAAAATATTTCAGCGTGTTGGCAGATAATTACGAGCCTTTTACAATGAATTTAAATGTAATTAATCATTCGGTTGCTAATGGAATGCTGGAGGATATGGACATGCTGCAAAAATGCTGCGTGGTTTTTTTTGTTGTTGTTGTTTGTTTGGATTGTTAACGAGTAATGTACAGTAATTTTTCGGTTATGTATAACAATAGTACTTATAGAGCTTTTGAATAGTTTGAATAAATTATGTTCTGTTAAGCGTTTGATATATTACTTCGTACTTTGCACTCAAAAGCTGTAATAAGCATGTAATTTGAGCGAATGTAATTTAAATAAATTACTTCAGATTGTGTTAAATGAATGGTTTCCGGCTATAAACACTGAATAATAGTGAAACATATAATCAATTATATATTTCCATTAAAAAAAAACCAGAAAACTGTATTTATCATCAGGGACGTCATATGACTTTTGAGGCCCTGGCTCATATAAGAAAGTAGGCTCTACCTGAGACTTTTAAAATTAGATAGTATAGAGCAAGCATTGTCAAAACTCGTTCAAAACGGTAATTTGAAACAAATAAATGTGCACGACTCACAACCTAAGCACAAAACCAGCTCGACCGATTGCCGCATTTCGACTAAATGAGTTAAATCAGAGGTTCCTAAATTTTTTGTCCCATAGACCCCTTGCCATGCTTTTCGGTTTTGGGTAGACCCCTGCTTACCTAATATTAAATTTTTGCAAACTTATCAACTTAAATGTCTTTTGACAGTTGTGTGTTGCGACATGGTCGATCTTTTGCTGACCATATCGTGGGGTTTCAGCGTAAGTTAGAGGTGTGGGATTCTCGAAATGATGAGATATTTTAGAATTCTTAATATGATTTTTTATTAAGAATTTACTTAAATTACTTATATATCAAACAAACTTATATTAAATGAGAATAAACCAAAACACGTAGCCGTAATTAACACAGATCGCAATTAGATCACTTATCAATATAATTATACTATATCCCCTACTTCAATCTTAATATATTCGCATTCAGAATATTATCTTCTTACCTTGGTTTCTACGCAACGTCCAACCCAGACATTCCTCTAAGCTGGCGTACAATGGTATGTAACTTGGATGAATGGCGAGATTTTCGTGATTCTTAGGTAACCGACAATTTACACTTCTATCTTTTTGAACTGAACTTTCTCTAAATTGCCATCCCGCTTATTAAAACTTCTGTCCTTTTTTAAGGGTTATCTTATTTGCATCTATCCTTCTTCTTTTCTTGGTTTTGGGGTTAGAAAAGTTTTGCCATTAATAGTGGCCGTAAAAGAACACAGAGGTTATGTTAGAAAAGGACGCGTGAGATGTCACATGTTACTACTTTAAAAGAATTAAATTTCTGACCGAGTGAAGTATAGCATTTAAAGAAGTGCAGGGTAATGAATTAAAGTCAAATTAATAGATAAAATACCCAAGTAACAAACAGATGCTTTTAATGAGAGGGATGAATCTGGCGCTTCAATACAAATATTTCAACATTTAATATCAATCTAGTCCCGGTTTAACTCTAAATGTCCTTTGTTAGTAAGCACCCAGTTTGTTTCTTTTCTTCCCCCTTTCTTCTTTTGTTTTGGGATTGGCAAACTCAGTGAAACTCCCTCTCCTAGAAAAGCAATTAAAAACTTTCTCACAATATTCCATAATTTGCACAGTTTTCATGTATGTCTTTTAAGCCGAAAATTGCTTTGACATCCGTTTCTAAACTTTTTTTAAGATCTTCGTTAGGACCTATTCTGATCAGTTCCTATTGTAATATGACATTTTTTCCAAAGTGACTATATGAAATCATTGTCCCTGCTGTATTACTATAAAAAAACAGTCTCAAATCTAGTTTCAAAATATGAGTAGGGCATTTAAATTCTGAATGCAGATTAAAATGTCCTGACAGGTTTTGTGACAAATTGAAAAAATTGCGATGTTCAGTATTATACTTTTATAGCTTAATTTTTTAAAAAATGCTGAAATGGCCCTTGTCTTAATAAAACTTATGCTGTCACCTATAACCACAAATTAACCCCACTAAAATTTAGTAAATGATAAATTGGTAAATTCTGGTTTCCACTAGAACAATTTTTTAAACATTATAGTCGTGATCTGGTTTAACTATCACATAGACCCCCATTTACACCTCAGAAATTACCAATTTACTTTTTTGCTGGTGTGGACCCCTTGCAGGTTGTCATAGATCCCTGGGGGTCTATATAGACCACTTTGGGAATCACTGAGTTAAATGATTGCTTATGGTACTAAGCCTAAGCTTAGATATGGGACAACGGCCACCACATAATAATATTATCTTACTAATTTTGCCTGTTGACATGCTATTTGAAATTCCCTGTTTTTGGAGAAAATGAGCTGGAATAATATTTGACCACTAAAATTATCCGGATCATGATCTTATTAAGACAGAATCGAGAACGGAATAAAGCCCCCACCAAGAGCGAGGCCCTAAGCCCGGGTCCAGGTGGCCTATGCCTTAAGACGTCCCGGTTTATCATTTTAAAGTATTTAAAATTTTCTAAATTAGATGAATTTTTGCAATTCAAGAAAAGGTACTTCTCTGTGTCTTACCAACTTAATTTAATACACAAAAATAAAAAATAAAAAGGGAATGAATTAGTTAAAATTATCCTTTTTTTAATGTAGAGTGAATACACATTTTAAGTGAAGGAAGCTTGAACAGTTACGAGAAAAGATTTTGATATATTTCCGAGAATTATCTTATGCAGCAAACTTACGTTACGGGATGAAAATCAAAGCTTAATAAAAATATCTGACATATACAATATGCCCACTTAAGTCCCTTGCCACCCTTTTTAAGTTCGGAACACCTGCTGCTGTATTCGTAAAAGTGGTATCTAGGTATAGAGAAGAGCCATGCGCTACTGAATAAAACCACCTACAGCACACACCTGGTGGAAAACTGCTTAGTTAACGTTCCTGTCTTGAAAATGGAACAAGATAGGGAGAAGGGGATTTACAAAGTTGTAGATCAGTTGTGGGGTTGGGAACCTATGGCACGTGTACCACATGGGACACGTGGTACCATTCTCAGTGGCACTCTGAACTAATCTACAAATTTGTCACTTTTGAGTGGATTAAGTTGATAAATCTGTAATGGACCTCATTTGACAAATATCTTCAGAATTATAAGCATTTACGGAATTACGAAAAAACCCTGAAAGATAAATTTACAGCTATTTTGTAAATTATTGAATGTCGTTGCTGGAAATATTTAATTGTTTTATGAGAGAAAATTGCATATATTTATTTTCCACTTTTGTATAAGTAAGTTTCTCCGCCTTTGTAAGCATATCTAAGTAAAAATTTTCCTCGGATGACAAATATTTCAAGTCCGAAATTATTTATCAACTGACTGCTCAAGACCGTATTAAATTGAAAATCACAAATCATACCCTTGTTTTTATTATATGAAAGTACTATAAGCAAGTACTCAAGTTCACATTAAAATTTTATTCAATTATAATGAAGGAAAATATTTATATTTTATGCTCTCAATTTCTTATTTTACTAAATTATTTACAGATACATAATATATCTGCAACTTTATTTTTAAAATAAAACCTGCTGAAGAAATAGTTACATTTTATGCTGTTTATTTTTATGTTAAGAAATATCTTTAAATGAAAAAGAACTCTAAAGGATACGGGGACTTAGGTATCACAAACTGGTAAGTATCCTTAAGTCTTCATGATGGAAGACACTGCTGATCGTGTGCGGGATTCATTTTGTAGGAGTTCTAGTAAGTCTATTGGCAAGCTAGTAACGACCTTCCATTCCGTTTGAACACGTCACTGTACACGCGTGACTGATTTAAATTCCATTAACCAAAAAGTACGCACTGCACCTTTTACTGTGGCGTCCACATTTTTACTAATGAAATCAGTGTAAAATTTATCGTCTGCGAATGCCGAACAATGCGCTCACGTGAGGCCGATCTGACAAGACCCAAATATCTTGGAGGGGTTACCAATCTCCGGATGAACTGTTTATTACATTCTGACTGGTTGTTCCGTAATAACAAGCCATAACTTTTGGATACTTTAACCTTGTACACCCTGTATATATATATATATTGAATACTAGAGTTTAATTGTAAATCGTTTCTGTTTAATAAATGTTATAAGAAGGATGTAAATATCTCTTTTAAGCTAAACTATGATATAACTTTCAATTATGATATAACTAATTATGATATAACTAATATATACAACTATGATATAACAAATTCAATTTACTCTTATAATTAATCTAATAAGTACTAAATTTATCTTTACGTCTCTTTTTAGTAATTTTGAATTACTCATTCAAAACCCCGAACATTTTAACAATTAGGTTATAATTTATAAATAAGGTCCATTTAATGGTCAAAATAAGTTTTCTAGATCTTTGTGGCTTTTTGCATTATTTTTTTAATATAATATTTTATAATTAATTTTCTTCTTCAATCTCTGAACACACTTTATGTTCACTACGATAGGTGATACCCTTCTGAATGGTCTGTTTTATTTTTTAAACCAATCAAGGAAAGTGTACCTTTCGCTGATCTAAATGCATTCTCTGTGCTTCAGGTTCCTACGTATGACTGAGAAGGAATTGATGGATTGCTTTTAAATTGCATAATGATTACGTTCAAATTGTTCTTCGAATTTTGGGTCATGTGTTTGTTGTTTGAGGTGCTTCATCAAAATGCCAAAACCAGATTTAACAAAAAGGTATTGGGAAGGAATTTTTGTGTTTAAAGATTTTACAAACTCATTGTACTCTGTAATATTTAACGACGTGCAATTTAAAATTCCAAGAGATTAAACCTAGTTAGAGCATTAGCAATTGCTTAAAATATGTATTGTTACTTTTTTTAATATCTATAATTATTTAGCAATCTATTTAAAGCTTATTTATCGTAAAATTCGGTGAACCGTATTTTAAGTTTGTTTCTGCTTGTAGTTATTTATTCAATATGTGTGAAATTAATTCAATAATTTTAATCATACAAATTTCTTTCGATCATGTAATGGTCAAATAAAAATCTGTATAAAATGTTTTAACACATTCTATGAGCATGTGTTAAAATAATGCTTAAGGTATCCAACTGGGTTTGGAACTGTGATTTTGAAAAAGAATATAAATGATTTTTTTATATTCATTGCCGCCTCAATTAGAAAATGCACGTAAAACTGTTTCAAGTATAGTTTTACAGTAAAAAAAAACTATTTAAATGTAATTTTTTTGGAAGGATATAAAGTTATTTGCATATTTTCAATACATTCTCTTTTTAAGAAAAATATTTCTGTGATATTAATATTTTTCCTATATATATAGCTAAGAGCCTGAATAATGATTTTTGAAATACATAATTTAGAAGTGGATTTATTCACATTTTATCACACCTGAATATAAATGTATTAACAAAAACATTGATTATTAATGCAATTGATAATAGCTATGAAAATAATATGAATTTTTCAAAAATCCTAGTTCGGACTCTGTACCAAAGTCTTAGCTGCATATAACCAAAAAATTAGCATTATAGACGTATATTTTATAAAAGAAGATTGTTTTGAAAATGTGTGATTCAATCTTCGTCTTCTGTCAAAAAAAATTGCATTTAAATAATTTTTTAATGTTTGTATGGAATTGTACTTTTATTACTAACCAAATTGTATTTTATTACTATTTTTTATTTATATGTTCATTGAAACTAATAAGCAATTCTTCTTATTATTTACAATTTCTGTTTAATAGGTATTTTTTGTAAAATAATAAATTCCCAAAGCCATCGACTGTATTTATCCTTTGCGCGATGGCAACATGTTGTTTTTGGAAAGTTGTTTGCAAAATAGAATACCTGTGGAATTTTCAAATGCTGTATTGTCTTTCGCCAGGAGAGGTTACCAGCAACAAATTGCTGACGCTTGTTAATAATCTTTCATTACCAAATTAAGATCAATGAGTTTTAAAATCAAGAGTCTTTTTATCCTGTGTACAAACGACTTATCTTAAAGCAATTTTATATGTTTATTTTAATTGAGCTGGCAGTGAATATAAAAAATTATTCATTTGTACGCTTTTATTAAAGGCATTTATCAAAATCTCACTGCCAAACTGAGTTGGATAATCGAAATCTTTAAAGTTTTCCACATCTAATCACAACTTAAACTTTTATACATTGTTGCTAAAATTTATTCCATTTATAATTTATTATCAGACTAGGTTTAAAAAGGGTTTTAGGTGTTTGATGTTAGGGCAATTAGAAAAAAAGAAAAGAAGTATAAATATTGCCTAAGAAGGAATAATATATAAGACTAGAGAGTTTTTTAAGTTGTTTTATAGCATTTAATTTATCTAACTTATATATAAGAATGTTTTTTAATGTGTTTTTGAAGAATGAAAATTCCACGATAATTTGTGCACAAAATCTTCAAAACAATCCAATCAAATACAATGAAATTCATAAAAAATATGTTAAGAGCCCTTTAGAGTGTAACAAACCACAAGTTTTAAGATAGTTACACCTTTTAAAGCCCTTTTAGCTTGTAACGTACAGTAATTTTGATGAAAAATCATTAACATCAAATTTAAATGCTTATAAAACATTTATTTTTTAGAATATTTTATCATCCTGTGGTTTGTGACTCTTCAGATGGATCAAGAAGTTTATGAATGAAATTAAAATTGCCTTATGTCCAGCTTATTTTTGTTTATGGCGTTTTCTCAACTTAGAAAATTTTTGCTAAAATTTCATGATATATATTTTTTTCAAAAGCGTGTGATACATTCTACTTTCTTAATAATTATGACTCTTTAAGCCTGTTTATGTTTTTAAAGCAACAAAAGTGTTATGAAAATCAATTTTTGAAAAACAGATCTCCAAACCTAGTCGACTACCTTAAATAACTATAAAAGAACACACAGTAAATAATAATGTTTAAATTGAAATTTTCAGATATAGTTAAGAAATAAATATACCACTAAATCTCTGAACATAAAACAAACAATATTTAAAAAAGTCTATTCCTACTTAGCAACAAAGGAAAATTTTTATTTTAGTTATACTTATTTAAATAGTTACAATTAATATAAAAAAATATGTATATACATATATGACAGAATCACACTGTCAAGTAGAAAAAATATAAAGCGCGTTTTTTCCTTTCTGTATAGAGTGTTGGACTATTTCTTTTTGTTTGTTACTTTTATTCATTCATAAAATCACGTTTTCCGAAATTAGGCCATCCCAGGTGGGATCGAACCCATTACCTTTGGAGTAGAAGTCCAACGCGTTATCCATTGCGTTACAGGAACACAACAAGCAATTTTCCTTTTATATATAATGTTGGACTATTATTTTGTTTGTTACTCGTTATTCATTAATTAAGTTTAACTAAGAATTGATATTTGAAAAACTGTATTAACTTCAAGTGTCATCCACTACAAATTTTAAAAAATGTATTTGAACTTGAGTGGAGGAATAAAAAATTTTTTTATTAATGGTTGAAAATTTGAACAAGATATATATATATATATATATTTTGTGTGTGTGTGTGTGTGTGTATGTGCGTGTGATGAATCCCCAGCCCTTCAAGTGTCAGTTGGGTAAACGTCCTACTAGAACAACTCAATCCACCTCCCGCATAGGATTCTCGACTTTCAGCGGACACGAAAACCAAGTGAATGAACGACGCACTGGCTCCTGATCGCGCTGAAATAAGACTATATATATATATAGGGACCAGTATATATATATATATATATATATATATATCAGAACCGTAGTATATATATATATATATATATATATCAGGAACCAGTATATATATATATATATATATATATATATATATATATAATATATATATATATATATATGTTATTCCTTCCTGAGACATTCATTATTGTTCTCTTTTCTTATTTCATTTTTTAATATATTATCAGGTTTTTCCTCTATATGTCGAAAGTTTCTGCTGTACGGAAGGTTGGATCCATAAAGCATTATAACCCTAATTCACTGGCCCAATTACACTGACAGCTTTAGAAATCATAATAGGTCTTCAGTTTAGTCCAAAGACTTTTTGTATCTACATTTGTTGTGTCTGATGAATTCCAATCTCTTCCTGCTTTAGCACTGTAGGTTCTAGTACTTTTCACTTTTATTTTATTCACTTTATATATATATATATATATATATATATATATATATATATATATATATATATATATATATATATATATATATATATATATATATATATATATATATATATATATATATATATATATATATAAAGGGCCTAATGCAAAAGAGTGACTTAATTGTCGGAGTTCAATGATAAATCTTTTTTGTGAATGATATTTTGGTTGAAATTTTCAGATAATTAGAAATAAATATACCACTAAACCTCTGTACATAAAGTAACTAGCGAATATGACTTATACCACTGCTCTCTAAGCGTCTCTGTCAGTCGTGCTGTCACGGACCATCAGAGAAATGGTCATCGTAATCTAGTCTACACATTGGTCTTGCATCATCAACTGCGGGAAACACTAGGCTGTGGGTGAAGAAGGGATTGCCAGGGGTGTAGTGACAGCACTAGTAGTTTCTTTCCCTCCCCGGGAAAAATGTGCATGCGCAATTGTGGTGTAATGGGCTTTTCCTTTATCTCTACAGAAGAAAGTGATGACGCTAAAAAAGACGTTTAATGGGACGTTTGCTTAATGACTAATATTTAGCTGGGGGAGAAAGCTTTCAACATGTACAGGCAATTGGAGGATGTTGTAGGGGTGAGTTCGCGTCCTCTTACTATCAGCTTCGCGGTGTTGTAGTTTTTCTTTTTTTTTATTATTATCTTTGATGGAAAATTTTTTTTTCTCCCTCTATTCTCTCCTCTTTTATGAAGGGGAATGTTATAGCTTCGTAATGAAGATGGGATTCGCTTATTCTTATGTTTTTGTTGATGAATGAATGATTTTTTTGTCTTCTTCTGTTTTGATAAACTTCAGGGGGGTATAGTTGTTGAATAAACTTTTGTTGTTGCTGTTGTTTTTCCCGGAGTAATGAGAAATCTCGTTTTATGTCCTAGGGTTGTTTTAATATCTTTTTTTACTTATGAACGGGACGTGACTGAGGGAAAGACAAATGAAGTTTTGCATTAGAGTAATGAAATTATTCTTGTTTGTTTTGTAATTGCGCGCAACGCTGGGACCAATTTTAAGATGAAATCGCAGATGAAGGAACACTGGTTACAAGATTGGAATTGTGTATTCATTCTTTGACCCTTTTCTAAATAAACTTCATGTATGTGCAATTAGTCTTCAAATTGAGCTCGAATTAGGGAAACATTGTCTATATTAAAATTAAATCTACTGGTGAGGGGTACTAATCTTTTTTCTGCTCTGTTACATACATTTAATCAGCTATTTTACGCGGGCCGCATACATATGTTGTTAATGCACGCGGGCTGCAACATGAGATAAATGGAGAATTTGAAGACAAATAACGTTGAAAATTTAAAATGTGGGAAAATTGATCAAAATATTATAGCTCCTGTTTTGCTTTTTTTTAAATTTTTATTTTTATATTTTTTTTCACTAATACTAAATTAGATGCATTAAAAGAAACACCCTCACAATTTCTGCATTTTCAATAAAAAGGTTTCATATGATTCCAATAATATAACAAACTTCATAGGATGTCTTTTGTTACCGCTCGGATATTACCACTGACAAAAAAACTTTGTTGCTGTTGCAAAGGTTCAAAGAAAGCCTATTTATCACCTTTTGAAAGAAATCTTCGAGGAAAAGTGGCATTGAATGATTCCTGTTGATTGGTATTTTTTAAATATAACGCTTTCATGACAAATCAAACAATTGCTGATTCATGTTGTTTTTTTTCAATACAAAATAATTTACCTCCCAATCGTCTTGAAACTATTTATTGTCTTCAAATATTTTTCGCTTGCAAGATATTGAAAGATAGCTAAAAATTAGTTCCAATAAAATTGTCGCTTCTCCACTGTTGTCTGTTATCACTAACCATAACCGTTCCAAATAGAAAAGAATATCAATTCGTACCCGTACGACAGCAAAAGCAAAATTGTGATTTATTTTGATTTCTTGACAAATAATCTCTAACCAAATTTTTATTACAATGTTCTTAAATAAGTAAATTTCTTTGAGTAGTGGCTCATGACCGGGCCACTTGAAAAGCTCAGTGGGCCGCAGGTTGAGTATCGCTGTACTGGTGTTTTATATATACCTATTTCAACCGATGAAAGTCAAATGACCGCTGTGACGTTTGAAATGAATAAGGGTAGCGGGATTTTTTATTAATTAAATATTTAGTTGTTTCCCCACAGCTATGACACAGTATTTCATTGTTATTAAAATATTGTTTTGATCATTAGAGTTTAAGTTCTTTTTTTTTTGGAGTGAAGGGTTGCACCCTTTGTTTTTTAAAACCTCCCCCTCTCTCTCCCGTCTAGGTCCCGGATGATAGTGGTCAGCTTCTTTATCCTCGAGTTCCCCCCGGGTTCATGGGTGGGTAGGGGGTCCTCGGTGGTGTCAAAGGTTGCTTGACGACCCCCAAGAAAAAGACCGTACAATATTCTAAGGATGAATTTTTTTTGAACGGGTGATCATACCCACAAAAGAAGCCTATCTACAGCTGTTTGATGGGAAACGTTAGACCACTTTTCAAATAAATGTAGTATTATTTTCCAATTTAAATTCAAAATTTAAAATAAAAGCGCGCAAAAAAATATTGTTACGTTTATTTAGAAAATTTTTTAATTGTTTTAATTTTGGAATATCTATTTTTAGAAAGAATAAAAATTATACTTAAAAAAATTTTTATTTGTAGTTTACATAGATATCGTTATTCGAATTAAATTTATTCATAATCGAAATTTTACATTTTATGGAAAGTGCACCCCTTACGTTCCCTTCTCATAATATTAGTTTCGTATATCCCGTGGACCTGTATTTTTGAAAATGTTAAAAGCAAAATCTTCCAGGTTTAGAATCTTCTTAAATTTTTTCGCAAAACAACCCAAAAAATTGTACTAAAGTTACAGTAATTTAATCGTTCTCTTTTTCTAACAATCGTCTTCGAACCGGAAAATTCCCACCTTTTCCCCCCCCCCTTCTATTTGTATTCAAAATGTTATCTTCCTTATTAACCTTAATTGTTCAAAACAGCGTTTGTAAGTCATGTTTTGGGGGGTTATACTCTCAGAATATTTCTTCATTTATTTATAATGTTAAAACACGACAGTATTCAATTTTTAAGGGAAATTTACCCTCATATTTGAATATAGAATTATAAAAAATAATCAGTAAGCTCATTCTTGTATTGTGTTTTTGCAAACTACTTAAATTGAATTATTATTCAAAATTGATAAAAAAAAATTAATTAGGGTTTTTAATTTATTTTATTTTTTCTTACAAATCAATCATTTAAAAAATATAACTATAATTGCTTTTCCTATAAAATGTAAAAGTCCTCATGTTAAATGCCTATTTAGAAAAAATTTAAAAAAATTTTTTAGCACTAAAATTTAAAAAATTTATTTAAAAAGATAATTTTAAAATTTTAAAAAAACTTGTTATTTGAAATCAATGAAAAAAATTTTCAAAATACATAAAAAACTATTCCTATGTTTCCAACATTTTTTAAAAATCTTGATAAATTTTATTTTTTAATTCATGTTAAACTTTTTTTTCCCCTTTTTATTACAAAATGTATTAAAATTAAAAAAAAACAGAATTACAACTCTATTATTACTTATAAAAAAGAATAAGATTTTCGTCATGAGTGAATATTAACGTCCACTTTTTTCGCTCACGGGGCTTTGGCGACGGACCCCCTTTTTTCAATAACACACATAAGCTAGCATCCCCCTCTAACCCCCCCACACCAACGGGGGACGTTTGAGCCCCGACAAATTTCGTGCATCGCGCCCCTACACGGAAAGTTTTGTGTTTTGGGCTCGAACCGAAAGGCCAGCCCCGACCTCTTTCCCCTGGCTCCCCGGCCCCGGATTTGTCGTCAGAGTGCATTTTAAAAAAGCCGAAGGTATAGATGGAATGCCCGGAACGAGGTCCCGAAAAGTGGTTGGGGGCTCAAACGATTCCCCGGGAAATAGCCACCCTCCATTCGATCTTTTTAAAACAAAATCTTAGCTAACATTTTTAACATTTGATCCCCCAAAAGACGGGACGAATTCGATCTGAAATTTTTCTCCCCCAATTTACACAACACCATCAGGTATTTTGAGCCCGAGGTTTTCAACTTTCATTGCACCTCTACACGAATTTCTTCATGGCACAGACTCGAACTAGGCACGTCGTCACGAGGGTTTGGACAAGACCCCAAGGGTATCCGATCCGAGCACTTCAAAGGAACATTATGGATGTTTTTAAAATTTGGCTGAATTAGGCATATGGTTGTAAAAATTTAAATTTAAAACAAAATTTCATTCGGATGAGGTCTTATCAATAATTTATTAAAACAACACCAAGCTATTAGCGCGTACCCCAATTTAAGCCATGGGAAATGGGGAAGACGACTCCTCTTTCCGAAACTCCCCGCGAACTTCCCTGCCAGCCAAAGGGGGCTTTGAGCCCTCGACGATTTAATTTACCTCAGCCCCTACACGGTGGTCTTCCCGTGGACCAAAATTTAACTTTTGGGCCCCATGAGTTTGAT
>BMAV01022671.1:0-57130 GCA_019973955.1 Trichonephila inaurata madagascariensis
TCGTGTTAAGCGATTTTCACTGTAAGTGAGTCTTCATTTCGCTTTCTCTTTCTTTTTCATTTTTTCCTCTTTTTTTATTATCTTGGGAAATAATTTCGATTTAAATGCATCCAGCAATATATTCTAATTTTTAAGAAAAAAGACCAGGGAATTTCATGTTTCCGAAATTCTAATTTTGACATTTGAATAAAGCTCTCCTTTATTGTAATGAGTTATTTACATGAAAAATTGACTTTTTTGATATTTTTTCCCCTACATATTCATTCGACAAACCTCAAACCAGTTTTGGTAGTATGAATTCGGTTTTCTTTTAAAATGTGAATCATCACAGACCAAAGTGCAAAGGTTTGTTGTGTGAATAAAATTTTCTTCTTAAAACTAGAAACCTCAAACAAAAAAAAAGTCACAAAATTTCATGATTAAGCTTAACTTAAGAGATTTAAAGGACAAAATAAAAAAAAAATCATATAAATGTGTTTAATTACGTTGTTTATTTGGGGAATTTAAGTATTTTAGCTATAGGTATTATATTTTAAAATAATTAAAAAAAATTTAAGTAATAAATTTAAAAAATAATTTGAGAAACATCATTAGGAAGACATGCTGTAGAACAACAAGTCCCAAAAAAAGATAGCATGTTTGAATAATTTTGTCATATTTTTCATAAGATTAAGCCTTTCTTTACGTAGCAATAACTTTTCAATAGTAATTACTCATACATGACAGTAAAACGCCCTTAAAACAAAAATATATCTCAATAGAATTTTTTCTTTGAATTTTTTTTTTCTTTTCAGATAAGAAAAAATAGTTAAAATGTTTCCTTTGAGCGAAAGGAAATAATGATCTGATGTATATATAACTTAACCAGAATATATATATATTTATTTTAACTTATGAAATTCAGAATAAGAATGATATAACACTGAAAAATATATATGTAAAGTTACTATATGAAAACTATGTTCCCAAAGCAGGATATTTTCAATGAATAACGAAGTAAAATTCATACGATTTTCTGTCACATTGTATTAATATATTAAAAAGAAAATTCAAGTTGAAACCAAATAATAATAATGATACAGATATACGTTGTTCTTCATCTTTCAGTTTCTTTCGGGGCATCGGTATTTGAGTGTTTATGGTCTCTAACTCGTAGTCTGTGTGTCATGAGTTTGAATTATGGTGCCGCTAAAGACACCGTGTAGAGAGCGGATGCGCGCTAAATTCGTGAAAGCTCAAAGTTCTCTCGATGGCATGGAGTGATAGTTTGGAGAAAGGGTGCGAATTCTCAAGTGTCATTCTAATCACTTGACAGAGGTCCTCCGCCAATAGCCCTCGTGAAGTTTGTAGTGCAAAATTATAATAATAATTAATTAATAGGAAGCACTCACCCATTCTGTTTCTTTCACTTCGCACCCAGGATCAAATTTTCCAAACTGAGAACAAAGGTAAAAAGGAGCCGGTACTTTTACATTCTCAATTTTTTTAAAAAACATCAACATTGTGAAATATAAATTTTAAAAAACGATTCCATACACACTTCCAAAAATAATTTGGTATTATTTTCTTTAAAGCTCTATGTGTTTCTTGTTCTTGTATAGGTAATCATTATTTAAACATGGGGCACATAGTATGGCTTTAATTATATAAGGATGTTTACAGAGAGTTAGGAAAAGATTTTTTTTTAATCAAATCAAATTGTAATGTTTCAAAATAAATCATTTGAGATCATTTTCCATTTTTCTCTGTTTGTTTTCATAAATTCAAAAGTCGCATTAAGCAAGTAGCGACTTTTTAATAATTATTTAGAATGAAATGTTTCAAATGACTCATTTTATACCGAACCTAACTAACTGAGCCTATAAAAAGTTTATTAACAATAAACCCTAAGTTTGTTCTACTGTCTTATTTATTATATTATTCATAAATTTCCATTAAGTAGCATAAAAAAATATGCTATATGTGTCAGAAACCTATAATAAGCCTATAAGTAACATTTTTTTCACCTTATCATACTTTTTTTGTTCAAAAATTTGGAAGTAACACACAGAATAATTTTTTATCAGATTGTAGCACTCTTCCCAAAATGGTTCGCCACCCCTGTTCTAGAACCAGGCTCCAATAGACAATCTCAAACCCAGAGGAAATGCAAGGTCATTGACCATAAGGGGAGAGAGGGGATGAGAGTGCTGTGCAAGAGAAAGTACGACTTGAGAGGACAACAAACTTGACCATCGCATTATATTGTGTATGAAATAAGTAGGGTTTTTTTTCACACAGTTCCATTGAGAAGCAGTTTTACTTTATTAATATGTTTTCAAATAAAATATTTAATCACAATTGTAAAAAATTATTTGCTAATAGTAATTGGATTATAATAGAATACGACGCTCACAAGAACAGTTCCTAAAAAAATCGAATGATTTATCGGAAAGCGACCTCTAATAAAATATTTAGTTACAAAGTTCCAAGAAATCAATACGTAAAATAAATAAATTCTCATATATAAGTGGAATTTTTTTTATCGTCTGAATAAAAATTGATGAAAAATATTCACATTTAAAAAACTTTCTCAATTATGTTTCATATACAGTCGAACTTGCATATAACGAACCTAGAAATTGCGAATTTTTCTATGTAACAAACTCTTTCCTGGAATCAAGAACACTTCACAATTTTCTTCGTAAAATAACCTTCCAATAGCGAAGTGCGTTTTCTATGTATAACGAACTTTTTTTCTTGTGATTCAATTTTTTTTTCTCCCTATTTTTAAAGTATTTCTGACATTTCAAATTGTTCTCTTTTTTAGCACATTTTATGGTGGTCATAAATCTTGAACTGGTTTTATTAAGTGCCTAACTCGCCAAGAGCAATAGAATTCTAGGGCGTTTCATCCAAGAAGTGCAGCCTGTAACCCCTTTGTCCTGTTCACTGGAAAAATCTTCGATATCCTCTTTCACCATCACTGGAGTTGTCTCGTGTCCCTGTGTTCTTTAACTCAGTGATTCTTAAACTGTGGGGTGTGCCTCCCTAGGGGGGCGTGATAACCCTACGTGGGATTCGCGAGCTTATCGAAAAGTCGAAAAATAAAATATTATTTAAAAAAAAAACTATTAATTTACTGAAAGGAAGCAAATTAAAATGCATTCAGACACTACAAAAAGTCAAATACGCACTGACACTGATATTATTACACTTATAAATGTAGACAGCAAAAGTAAAGTAATGCGTAAAGTAATTTACTTAAAAGTAACATATACAAAATTTAATACGTATCTTAATAATCTGTACGTTTTACAATTAAGGTTGTATTGTAGCTTTATAGTCAAGGAACATCATTATTGCATTCAATGTATTGTTAATATGTGGGGGGAGGGGGCGCGAGGAAAATAATGATTGAAAATTAGGTCGCAAACATTGAAAGTGTGAGAAGCACTGCTTTAATTGGTTTCCGTTCATTTGTAGTGTGAATCAGCCGCACTGAAAGCTTCATTTCTAGTATCTCAAAAATGTTAAACGTAAGAGCTTGAGCATCAAAGAAAAAATTTAATTCTTCAGGAAATGGATAAAGGAATCAAAAAGAAACCTTGTAGTCTTTCTTTCTTTACTTTTTTTTGATAAGTAAGATATATAAAATAAATATTTATTGATTTACAAAACGGTGTGAATAATTACTTTTTTTGATACATAGTGTTTGTGAATTTAAAATATTTTTTATATAGTTTATAAAAAAAAATTGAAAGATGAACCTGTGTATAACGAATTTTCCATATAACGAACATTTTTTGGGATTTAGCGACTACATTATAAAGAGGTCCGACTGTATTTTTCAGAAAATGTGCTGAGAACGGTTAAAGTAATTTTGAAAAATAAATTCAAGCAAATAAAAAAATTCAACTTCTTTGCAACATAAAAACAGGTCCGTATTCACTATTCTCAAATAATGGAGCAAACAACGCATACAACTCTAGCGACGACCTCACCAATCAAAATGAAAATCCATATTACACGTATTTTCTTCACAATATTTTCTAACTTTTCTTGGTAGCGAAACTGAAGCTGGAAACTTCATTTCACTAACCCGTGACAACTTCTCCCTAGATTTCTCGTCTCTAGAACTGGTACTTGAAAATGAAATGTGTGGAATCATTTACTAACACATTAATTTCCTTTCATTAATAGCGCTAAATTTTAACCATTAATCCATGCTTAACAAAATAGTTACAATGATTATAAAACTATTGCATTAATCATGTTGACAGCAAGCTGGAAGCAGATTAAAAACAATATTGTGATGATAGAAATCGAGTGAGACAAGGCAGTGCTGCCAACCTTATTGAAGCTTGTTATGAGGATGGTCGTTAAATTAGCTAGTATATATTCTGTTACAATATAGTGCACTCTCACACTCAGACTGCTTTACTTAAAATGAATTGACCAGCCTCGCCCCTAACATGATAAAATTTTTTCTAAGCAATGACTTTTTTATCCACAACTTGACTCCCCCCCCCCACACACACAAATGCAATTTTAACCCCTGCAATATAAATATATTTTATTAACTTAATAATTATACTCTAATAAGGAAAATTTGTGTGTGTGAAAGCGTTCCAATGACATCTGAAATCTCATACCTAGAGATAAAGATTCGAAAAAACTAAGTGCTTCTATCTTATCCAGTACCAGTAAAAATATTCAGGAAGCGATGATTCACATATAATCAAAAAGAGACGTAGAATTAGTAATTGTTCTTAACAGGAAATCGAGGTATCATACAAAGAAAAAAATATTTAAGCTGAATTACATATAATGAAAAATAAGAGTTTTGATAGAACTTCTTCCCCGTTAAGGTATTTTTATAACAATAAAAAGCGTCGTTTCTCTTATGTTCAATCTATCAATGTATCAATGTTCAATGCTTCCTTTGTAATTTTAACGTATACCTCCATTTCAAATACTCCAGGTGGAAACGTTATATTACTGCATTAACAATTTACTAGAATCTGGGAATTAGAATCAAATACCTCAGAAAATTTTAACAACTTCTTGCAATCTTATCTTTTAAACATAATAAAAGAATGCATTAATACCTCGACTTGTCTCTCCGATTTACGCGAACCCGGAGTAAAGCGATCTTTAAATCTTGTCGATTCGTTTTTTTGTTTGAGCGCTACACAACTCGATTATTCACCTCCGCTTCTTATTAGCTAATGTACACGTTTCGACGTATTGCACGGAATCGACGCTTAGCCATAATAGTTTATTTTGTGTAATTTATTTCTTGTCTACGGTGAGTGTATTCGTTATTACGTTATAATTGCTAGATCGTGTGTAATACATGTATTATATCTACTCAGATTTGAGAGACGGCTATGTCATCCAAACGAAGTACAACTGATTCTTCTGCACCAAACAAGAAAAGATAAACTTTATTTTTGGAATGTAAACTTAACATTATTAAAGACTTCGATACAAAAATAAAAATTTGTGAATTAGAAAAGAAGTTTAAATCTAACGGAATCGACGGTGAGAACAGTTATAAAAAGTAAAGGAAAAATTCCTTTCTCTGAGAAAAAAATGCCTAGTCTTTAAATTCAACCATCGTTCGTAAACGTCGCGGTACTATAGCTGAAATAGAAACTATGCTAAAGACGTAGCTACCGCCATATATCAGTACCATCAATGATGCGGGCCCCCAAGTTAGATGGACCAGTGCTGGTTTATCCATAGAGTACTTGAGGAGGGCGCCCAGGGGCTCAGAAGGACCCGAAAGGGCCTGGATACGCTGGACTATACTAGTTTTTCTGGAAATAAATTTCGATCCGCCAGTGCCAAGGGGGCCTGTAGATCTTTTGCGCTCAGGGCCCGAAATGACCTTAAATCGGCACTGAGAGGGGCCTCAACATGTGTAAGCAAAAAAATGCTATATGCTAATGCTAGCATTTTATAGTCCCATTTCCAAAAAAGAGACCCCAAGGAATTTTGATATAGAGCTCACTCAGGACAAGCTACACCAATGGTTAAAATTATGGTGTGATAATCAAGTGAGTGTCAAAAATTATCCTGTTGATCAGAACACAATGTGCACTCAAGCTAAGCTGATTTTTGAGATACTGAAAGAAAATGCCAGAGAGATTGATTGATTGAATATTAACGTCGCACTGTTCAGCTGCACGAGGGCTTTTGGCGACGGACCACGTAATTTTGAGAACCATGGTCAAGTGACGTGGACGACACCTGAGCTGGCACCCCCTCTCCTAACTACCACACCACACCAACGGGAGGACGTTTCAGCTCTCTACAGATTTAACGTGCATCGCTGCCCTACACGGCGGGCTCGAACTCGTGACAAGGCATGCCACGATCCGATACCTATACCACTCGGCTACCGCGGCCACTAAATGCTAGAGAGAAAGCGAAGAGTTTAATTTGAAAAGTTTAAAGTCAGTTTCGGTTGATTCAGCCGATTTAAAAGTCGCTGTAATTGGCATAGCATTGCAGAAAGTGGAGAGTCGGTAAGTACTGATAAAAGGCTGTACCTTACTAGCTGCAGAAATTAAAAGCTATGGTAGATGAAGGAGCCTATACGAAATAAGCCATCTTCAATGTACATGAGACTGGTTTGTTCTGGAATAAAATGCCTATAAAAGGACTTTATAACACGTGAAGAGAAAACCATTCCTGTTTTTAAGACTGGAAATCGATTCGCAATGATGGTTCCCTCAAATGCATCTGGAGATTACAAGTCAAAACCTTTCTTAGTTTATTGCTCAGAAAATCCAAGAGCATTGAAAAATAAATCTAAACCTGACGTGTCTGTCATTGGTAAAGCATGAGTGACAGCTTCCCTTTTTGAGGGTTGATTTGGTAATCATTTCATACGTGAAGTACAGAAAGTTATTATCAATCTAAGCAGATTCCCTTTAAAGTAATGCTAATAATCGACAACGCACTAGGTTTATCCGGCTGCAACTTAAACTAATTTTGAGCCACGAGTAAAAGTTGAATTTTTGCTACCCAACACACAACCAGTTTGTTTCAACCGAAGGATCAGGGAGTCGGCGAAAAATTCAAAGCTTATTACACGAGACGATCACTTGCACATCTGCAAGAAGCTATGAAACAATAGGATGGGCTCTCTAACTTTTGGAAGCTATTCAGTTTCAGATGCAATGAGAATCATCGGACAATCTTGAAATGAAGTTTTACAAAAAACTTTAAATGGCGTTTGGAAAAATTGGGTCCGTTTTTTGGTCGCTGAAACTCAGACAGAATCAGTGCCAGAGCCTGATGAAATCGGTACTTAGATTGAAGAAGTTGTTGATCTTGCCAGGCAAATAAATTTAGAAGGGGATAGGGATGACATTCAAAAGCTGCTGAATTGCCACAATCAGGTGATGACATTGGATGAGCTCATAGAACAGCATGAGCTAGAGCAAAACATTGAATAGTTTGAGACTTTAGACCCAGTTCAATCAGAAGATGGAATGACGGTTGAGAATTTGACAGAAAACTTCAATTAAATTGAAAAAGGGTTACAAATTTTAGAAAATATAGACTCCAATGAAGAGCATATTTTTTCAACAAAACAAGAAATTAAAAAAAATTTATTGGAATACCAGAGGAAATTTGCGGGGGGGGGGGACGCTTTAACACGGCATACTACGCGAATTTGGCTTACGCAATTGTCGCTCAATTCCATCTATCATCGCATAAGTTCAGGATACTACAGTAATTTAATTCTTTACACATAATTTACTGAACATTGTCGAGCGTTAAATTTACCATTTGCAAAGTCAAGCCCAAAGTAATAATCAATATTAATAATAATAATAAAAAAAAAAATAGTACTCTATTTATGGAATTATCAAGAACTTAAAAAATATATATATATATATTTACTTATTTTTTTATGAAATTTCTAGGAACAGTAAAGGTAATAGTAACTATACGCTCAACTTTAAATATATGTAGTTTGATTTATAATCATTTGCGAACGTCTCTCAGAAAGCATTTCTGCTGTAATCGCAGTGTATTAGTAAGAACTCTTTAAGGCAGGGCCCAGGCTCAAGTCCTTGTCTCGTTCTCGACTTAGCCTCAATGATTTTAATCATCATGTATTATTATAGCATATATTCTCCAAAAAACTAGGAACTTTGAACTAAATGCCAAATGGCACCAGTTGCAAGACTGCATTATTATGCATGCTCGTCGCCGGGCCTAGGTCTAGGCCACTGTCTTTATTCATTTAATCGAAAGGTGCCAGTTGGTGGAGTGGGTTTGTGATATTGTGAGTCATGCGCATTTAATTGATGTGCTTTTAATTACTTTCTGTTTTGTGTATTTGTGTATCACCATTTGTGTAAGAGTATTTGATATAACGGACACTATATATGTATACTGTCTATTTAAAAGAGTCACAGGTGGGCCCCTACTTTTACATAGAGGCTTAGGACATCAAAATATCTTAAGACATCACTGTGTGTGCGTATTTATAATGAGATATATGCTAGAGCTCAAGATTAAGAGAATTTTCGCTTTTTTAAAAAATTATTTTCAGCAATATTGGATGGATTCAATTGTTATTATACATGCACATAGGTCAGCGTTTCTCAAACTGTGAGGGCCCTTAGGGGGCGTGATAACTCTAAGAGGAGGGTACGAGCATATTGAAAAGTCGAAAACAAAGTATTATATATATATTTTTTAAAAAATTACTAATTTACTGAAAGTAAAAAAACAAAAAATGCATTCTGACATAATAAAAAAATAAAATAAACATTTACACTGATATAATACACTTATAAATGCATCAGTACTGCACAATGTATTCTATATAATTAATTTAGCAATACTAAGTTAATGCAAGGTATAATAACTACCAGTGAGCCCATGGTCGTATCATATATAAAATTATAATATTTATCTTGATAGTTTGTATGATTTATAATTAATCCCTTAACAGCCGATTGCTCCCCAATGCCACCGTTTTCCACGTAGGCGTGCGTATTGGATGTATGGCGAGGGGAGGAGAAGAAAAGGAATAAATAAGTAAATCCTCTGAAATAAGTACATCCTTCTCAAACACTCTGTCACGGTTCTTTTATAGCATTCTAAGGCCTTCTGAATAATTTTATGGATAGCAGTGCACAAAAAAGATCGTGCTTCGGACAGACGTATATGTACGTCTGGGGAAAATAACGTTTTAGCTAAGCGAGTCATTTTTATACGCTGGTGGCACTTACGAGGTTTAAGTCGTCTTGTAGCTTTAGCATCAAAGTATAGTATTATTGAATTCATATAAATTGTTATTGTATGGAGGGGGGTTGAGATTGAATATTAACATCGCGCGCATTGTTCAGCTACACGAGGGCTTTTGGCGAAGGACCACGTAATTCTGAACCATGGTCAAGTGACGTGGACGACATCTGAGCTGGCACCCCCTCTCCTAACTACCACACCACACCAACGGGAGGACGTTTCAGCTCTCGACAGATTTAACTGCATCGCTGCCCTACACGGCGGGTCTTTAGTGGTACTGGGCTCGAACTCGTGACAAAGCAAGCCACGATCCGATACCTATACCACCCGGCTACCACGGCCGCTGTATGGAGGGGGGGGGGCGTGATGAAAATTATGATTGAATATTAGGTCGCAAATGTTGAAATTTCGAGTAGCACTAGCATAGCCTTGTTGGTATATTACAAAAAATATATCATTAGAGAGGTATGGTGCAAATGTGAATAATCTTTTGAATTCAGCTCATCAGTTGAAACAAATCTAAAAGAGAAATAACATGGAACAAAAATTGGTTTAATACGGATTATAAGCCCATTCTTGTTACTAAATAAATAGCTTTCATAAAAAGAGTTCTTGTCAGAGAGGTGACAGCTTATGTATCCCTGTGACAGTTGGTCTGAATTCACCACCAACTCTGTTTAATCAAGATATGTAGAGAGGGAAAAGGTCGACCCTTTCAAAAGGCTATCTCAAATTTTCCCTACAATCTAGAAATCTGGTTGGCTGATCCACACATCCAATGAAAAGTCTAACATTCCAAAAATTCATTGGTCAAATGAACCGTAAGTAAACTAGCAATATCATCCATAGAAAACGTATCAGGACCCCTGCAATTCTAAAAAAGCGAATTGCAACAAAAGCGAACACAGAATTCCAAGATTGAATCCCTATATCTCGCAGCAGACCCAGAGAGGGTAGCAAAAACATAGAGGCCATCCCATTAAGTCCATCCATTGTCACACATTTATGTTTCCTTTCCCTAAGAAGCTTCCAAACATTATATTTGTTATTTAACTATTTATACTGTTTGAAATTACAGGACTCGTGAAAAATTTATTCTGTAAAAGATTTCAGAGCCTTACAGATTGTTTGAACATTTTGTGATATCAGCGTTAATGGAATTTTCATCTTCCTTTTTAAGAAACTAGAACTATTGACAATTTTCTCGTTTGATTTTTAAAATTACGAGACAAAGACATAAAAAGCAAAAAAAAAAAAAAAAAGCTGATACAAAGAAATATTGTTTGAGAAGCAAAAGCCTTGGGATCCAGTTTTTATCCATCAAACTGAGTGCACATCAGTAGTGTAACTTACAGACCCGCAAACCTCGCATCGCGAGGGGGGGGGGGGGGGAAGGGGGACAGAATCCTAGGAGCCCGAAGCCTGGCTTATGCTACGTACGGCTTGGGGCCACGGGGTTCCTAGTATTCCCCGTTACGCCACTGGGGCATATAGTTTCATACCTTTGTAGGATGAGTTCGATCTCCTTCAGAGTAAACTGAGAACATTAGAAGCTTAAAATAATTTTTTTTATTTCGAATGAATTTAAAAATAAAATATCTGAGTTTTAATTATTAAATTATTTTTCAATTGATAACAAACATGCTGGGCATTTTTTTAAAACCAAATTCCTATTTTTTTTCTTTTGAGATTCGAATACTAGATGACACTCGACAACAACCCTGTGTCAATACTTAAGACAAAACTAGTAAATATATTTTTCTTTGTTGGCCCTTTGTGTGTTCCAGGTAAGAAATTTTTCAAGCTCTGTCGGGTAATCCGGCTTTTACTTAGTTCCAAAGAATCCTCTTTTTGGAATATGAAAATTCCAATTACGATAGGATAGTAATACTGAAGTCTTATAAGCTACCAATGTTACTGTGAACGATGCCACAGAAACTTACATCATTTTGTTTGCTTGAAGACAAAAACTATGGGAATATAATTAACAGAGGACTGCAAATGGTATGAGCTTGGAAGGCTTCTCTCTGCTAAATGATTTCCCAAAATCAAAATGCCTTCATTTTTTTTATTTTTGGTTTTAATCGAAATATACATACTTTTAATATCATGCAAGTACCATGCATTATATGTCCACCAATTCAAGACAAGATAGGGTCAATCATTACGCTTCAGAAATAAGATTCGGAATTCAAACATTTTTTTTTAATAAAGGCAAACAAAACAATAGCTAAAGAACTGAAAAAGATACATAAATTTCAGAGTCAAAGAATTAGGAAAATAAATAAATAAAAAGTAATCACGAAAGAATCGATCTATTGACATCATATAGTGAAGAAAAAAAAAATTAGAATTTTTCTTTTAAGAACATTTCCAAAATTATCATGTACGTGAGACTTCAAATGTTTTTTAAAACATTTAAAAAATATAAATTTTAAATGTTTTCTCAAAGTGTGGGGTGCGACCCCCTAGGGGGCGTGGTAATCCTTCGTGGGGGGGGGGGGGGCAAAAATTTTGAAAAGGAAATAAAAAATTATTTTTAAAAAATCAATTATTTATTGAAAGGAAACAAAACAAAGTACATTCTCAACATGAAAAGTAACAATACTCTTATCCTATTACTTAAAACTAACTTAAAATATGTATCACTTAAAAGTAACAATACAAAATTTAATACTTATATTGATAATTTGTATGGCTTAAAATTAAGGTCGTACACTGTAGTTTTAGCGTCAAAGTACATTATATTATTGCATTTAATACATTGTCATTGTATGGGGGTGTGGCGTGATGAAAATTATGATTGAAAATTGAGTCGCCTATATTGACAGTTTGAGAAGCACCGATGTAATGTGGGTAATATTCAAAAACTGACTGAGGAAGATCTTAAATATTGCAAAAATTTAAATGCGACATTGCATAATGGTAATGATTCACTTAAGAAAATCAAAATTTGTAGGTGACTTATACTTTCTGGGATCATAATATTACAAATACTGCAATACTTTTTATTTAAAAATAATCTATATAAATTGTATACAATTTTGCTATTGCTTTGAAAATTATTTTAACCTTATCTGCAGAATTATCTATTTTAAGTTAAAAAATAATGATTTATAATTATTCTAGAGATCTAGCATTAGTCAAAAATGACCTACTTTTTTAATCATTTCATTTATCAAATTCGAAATAGCCAGAAAAATAATTATTCTGAAAAATAATTATCAACGAATTTACTATATAACATGTGTGAAAAAAAAAGGTCTAATTACTTACATACCAAAATGTACAAGGGTATAAGCAATTACATAAGTTATTGCTTAATTTAAAGAGAATTTTGAGTTAGACTTAAGTATTAATTCGATAAAATAATTTAACCATTTATCCTTTTTTCACGTGTTCTTCACAATACTAATTGATTTAATGTTATAAAGAGCAAAATATACAATGAATTATTCTTTATATCCGCTTCGATCCTTCAACTTAACTTAGTACCAGGGCCCATTTTCCTTTCATACCATTCTTGATTATGAACTTGAACTTTCATGATTCAAAATTGAGTACAGATTTAAAGAATTATTATATATGCTACTAAAAAGAAAGAGCGCACATTTGATTCGAAGAAAGTTTAAATATTATTGATGCACTTTATTTCTAAAAGTTTCAAGTCCTTTAGGAAGAAGTTAGTTGCTGATCCCTGAAAGAGAGATCCCTAAATTAAGTAGGTTTGGGATGCTCTATTCTTGTGTTGGCTTGACAGCTAAAGTATTCTGGATCAGCCATTTGGATCGTCACGTTATTATCTGTCCTTTTATCTAACATTGATGAAGTTAAATTAAATTTTAGAAAAGAAAAAAAATAATATTAACATCTAAGCAACACTTTGTTTATAATCATTAATCAATCTTAATAGTATGTTCATATGTAGAAAAAAATCTTTTTTTAGGGAAACTGTGATCCCTTTCTCTAAAACATAGGGGGAAAGGGAATTTGTGTACTTTCTAGAATATCCAGTAGATTTTCAATTGGCTGTGACTGGTAGGATCTGTGCGTTAGGGTGAAGTGTATTGTGTGTGATCTAATGATAAAAGTAATGCAATTTTTTTATATTGTAGCAAGTCAGGCTGGTGATATTTGAGACTGTGAGTATATAAATTCTACACTTACATTTTTAAAGCCAATATATTTATAAGCGGGTTCAATTTAACGAAATAGTTAAAATCTTGTATCCTGGGTGTAAAATGTGTATAGAAGTTACGTACTAACACTTTCTCAGTTTACTTCTGACATATAAATGGTTGCAGCTTTGTTTGCATCAAATTGAATTAAAGCGAAATATGTTATTGATTATGGAGATTTCAGTATTGCTTAATTATGAGGTATTGGGTTTTGCGATGTGTTTTCGTTTACGAGTTTGAAAGTAATTTTGTTAAAATTTATTCATAGCATGTTTATTAATTATCAAACGTATTTTTCAGTTTTAAATATTACATCAGACTTCTAGATATTCAACGTAATCATAATTTCTATTTAATATTTATTTATTATGAAACTTAATTTTTGTGCAAAAAATAAGTGATGGGAAGTCTTAAGACTATAATAACTTTGTACTATAACTGACGTCAGTAATACAAGCTATCGGTATTGTAATTCTGCAATAACAAACCTTTGAGCCTAACTGTAAATTTTCTCAACTTGCGTTTTTATTCATGCTATCATAGAATCATTAAAATGGCTTTTTTAAAATACGAATCGCCTGCATTTCATGATTAAAAATTACTTTGCGGCTCGTTTAACATATGCATTTTATCTGACCGATTTTTGGAGCAAATTTTAAATAAACATTATGATCATTAAATCTGTATTTATGTTTTGTCGGAGCTAAATCGATATATTCGTTTTATTATGATACTTGATGAACAAAATAGTAAAACGCTTTAGAAAAGTGTACTTCCGATTTTCAAACTTTCGATTCGTAGGTATTTTGAATTGTTTAAATTAATTTGAACAGTTTCTGTTTCAAGAAAATATTTTTCTTAATTCGAAGTCAGGAAGGAAGTATTTTTGTTTCTTTTAATATATAATTATAACTTAAATAAAATTTAACTTTTCATACAACAGCACGATAAATTTTAAAATTTCTCATATTCTGAAAAAGTGAATTACATATATTTTTTGGTACTTTATTTATTCATATATCCTTCACACATTTATTTATATATAAGTTCAAGATGTCTAAGAGAATTGAATTAAAATTAAAGCCTTTCTAAAATTCTTTTGTGCTAATCTTTGAGATCCTCAATTTGGGCTAACTGGGTCTTTAGGTTATCTGGATTAAACTTAATAATCTCTATAATTAGCCAAGGTACACAGGTAAAATTCTGTACTGTGAAAAGAATATGTACTTTGAAGGAAGACAAAGCAAAATGATAAATAATTGCTCAAGAGAATAAAATCAATGCATTACTTATGTGATATGTATTTTTTTGTTAAAAAAATACTTGGAACCTAACCTTCTATTTGTGCTATTTTTTTAAATGTTTGTCATCAAATATCGTGATATGTAGCCAATTATGAAAAAAAAAAAATACCGAGAGCAGTCAAGAATGAAAAATAACTGACTTATAAATATGATATATTTTGTTTACTTAGAATTTAACTTGTTTTTTTGTGGAAATAATGGAATTTAAGTGAGTAATTACATTGTAAATTTAGTTATGTATACAAATTTTAATGCAGATTATGAATTTGCCAATTCATTGGTCAATGAGCTAATATATAAGTATCAAATTTTGGTGTTTCACATACATGATGGAATAACTTATGGCAATTTTGATTGTAGAACTAATTGAGGATAGTTTTAGTGACAATGGTGTACACAAGGGTGGGGTTTGGGGGCTTAAACTTTTCTCACAGACCAACAGGTTATTAATTTTTATCTTAAAGATTGCATCTTGGTGCTTTCATCTATGTTTCTTTTTTAAAACAAAAACCCTACCATGAAAGTATTCTAGTGATATTTTGAATTAAATGCATTGATATGTATTTTAGAGTAAAAATTAAAATGATTGCTTAAAGTATAAAATCACAATTCAGTATGAATGCTTAAGTACCAGAAGAAAGACATCGGAAATGTTGGATTTGGATTGCCATACTTCTGTAGTTTTAATGTTCATCAATGTTTTTTAAAGTGGCTGTATGAAGTTTAGAATATAAATGTGTTAGCAATAAATTTCAAAGCTTGTTTTTAAAGAAATTTGTTTTTAAAAAAATATTGAAATGGGTATTTTAAAGATCAAAACTGTTTATAGAATGTTTCAAAGTTGGTTTTTTTTTAAAGTTAAATTTTAATTGTATCAGTAATTTTAGCTCTCAATTTTCTGTATATTATTATTCATAAAATTTTAATTAACTGTGAAGAGAAATAAAAATTAACAAAAGACCTTTTGTTAAGAATAAGAAATATTGAATTCAGTTAGGAACAACTTCTTTCTGATAGTATTGCAATAAATTATACTAAAATTGGTGTTTATGAAAGCAAACATTTAACAGTTTGACAATCTTAAAGCATTTAAATAAAATTTTTTATTTTGCTTTAGTTTATAAAAATTATTGAATGTCACTGTAGCCAAAATTTGCACCACAAGAATCATGCCATGATGCCATAACAGCAAAAGAGAACAGCTGAAACAGATTCTTGCATGTTATATTTGGAAATAAAAAGTCAGATGTTGGTGGAAAGTGGCATGATTCACATGGTGTAAATTTGGCTGTGGTGACATTAATAGGTAAGTACCAAATTATTTTTAAATAAATTTAGAATATTTGAATTTGAACCACTTTTGGAAAATATTTTTAGCGATTGAAAATGTTAGCAAGACCCTGTCGCATTAATGAGAGTGTAGAGAAATATATTTAGTGATATTTAAAAGAATAGGATAGTTAAAATTATAAATATATGAAAATAAACATGATACACAATATACAATATTTAAATGTTTATGTAAAAATGCATAAAAATTCAATTTACAAATGTTTAAAGAAGAGTTATGAAACTGAAATGTTAAAATCCTGTTACTTAGTCTTTGGTTTCTGTATACTTTTCAGATGTTTTAAATGCTTTGAATATATGTAAAAATATTTTATTTTTTGTCTCAATTTTTTTTGTAGAAATATTAGATACCTTTTCCCAGCTTTTAGTAAATAAATATCAGGCCCATTTAGGTGTTTGGTTATTAAATGTAATTGCAATTCATCTCTGTATCAAAATTTATTGTATTGAAATATGTAGAATTAAAAGTATAAAATTATACCAAAGTTTAATATATATATATACTTTGAAAATTTTAGTTTGAGAAATTTTTTTATCACCTACTGTATTAACATGCTATCTTTAAATGTATCCTTTTGCTAGTATACAGATATTATTACTTATGGGGAAGTTTTATGATGTAAATAATTGTAAATTCGGAATTATTTTGGCTTCTAGTGGAATGGCAAAAAGCAGAAATTGAAAGAAAAATACATTGTTCCCATTTTTAACAATATATTCAATTAAGAAAATATTGATTCCTTTCCCTCCAAGTTCTTTCTCACTTCTGTTTTTTAAAACTTATTTTAGTATCAAACAAATGTATGCCAAAGCATGGCTGTAATTGGTTTTCGGGCCAACAAAAACCCAGAGTCAACTTATTCGGCCTAGTATAAAAATTGTAAAAATATTTTAATCATCTTGTATTAAATTTGTAAATGAAAATGCCAGGCAGTAGAGAAATGCTAGTCAAGATGGCTGCCCAACAGAACTTACTAGAATCAATATTAAGTTTGGTTCACATATTGGCAGAAAAGGCTTAAAAATTAAAAATGTAAATAGTTTTTTGAATGCGTAACATTAATTTGTAAGAAAAATTTTTGGTTGATCTGTTTATGAAATATTATTTGAGCTAAAACCTTAGAATATTTGCAAAGAAATATTTTCTCCCGCCCCCCCCTCCAATTGGTGGATCTTGTCAGTTTGTATGCAGTACATATAATAATTTTTTAAAAATAAATTATGAAATATTGAGCCTTATTTCAATTACATTTATTTGCAAATAAAACAAAAATTCACAATGAATGGTTTTGGGGTTTTTATGATTTGTAGAATATTACTTTATATTTTAAATCTTTTACACTGTTAACTATTTATATTCAATACACCTACGTAATCAATTACTGTAATCAAATTTTATTGAACTCATAGATATTTTAATTAGATACTTATAACTATATGTAATTATTACATATTTCACTGAGTAGAAGTATTAATTATTTTATGACTAAAATAAGCTAGTTATTGATCCCAAAAGTACCTATAATCACAATTAGCATAATTTTTGTAAAGACAAACACTTACAGTTATTTTTCAATTAATGGAATGTCAAATGACGTGAAACTTGAATAGAAATTAGTTGTAATTCTGCTTCATAAAAATGACTTTCATTACGGGCGTGTATAAAAATTCATTATTAGAAATAAACAGAAAAGATACTTTATTACTTTCATATGTATGTTTTGTTTTCAACTAGGTTATTGTTGCTGTGTGTGTATAAGTTTGTTTCCTTTATTTTGACATAAATAAGCAATTCATAATGATTAAATTATTACTAAACTAAACTCAGTGGCACAACAGCCCTTAAAAGGACAAAAGCCTACTGTGCGTAACTCAGTTTACAGGGCCTTGGGATCTGAGGTGCATAGAGCACATGTTCCGATGTGGTGGCCAGTCTAATGCGAAACCCTCATTGTTTAGTTCCCAAGCAAGCTTGGTACTCATTTTATTGACCCACTTGAAGGGATAAAAGGTTGAGTCGACCTTGCCTAGCCCAGGGTTTGAACCCCAATGTGTTTGTCCCCTCTTGTGACGTGGATGCACAATAAGCTACCTCTCAACCAATTCTTAACAGTTAAACAATTCTTAATAATTAAATTACAATTATAAATAAAATTCTTAATTGTATGTATCATTAGTTCTGATAAGCAAAGTGTTTTAAATTTAAGTATTTGCATACTTGATGGAAGTAATAAATACATTATTTTTTTTATAGGTAAGTTTTATAACAAGAGTACATGCAATATACATTCACATTATGTTAAGACAATTTAAGTGTTGGCTGACTTTTTTGTTTCAGTTTTTGGAAATATTTCGTAAATGATAACTTTATCCAATTAAAGAAAAGGATTATCTTTAATATATCTTCAGGTTTAAAAATATTCACCTTAAAGGTTTTGTAAAGGAACTGTTTGAACTAAAGAAAAATCTCGTTTTTACCTATAAATATTTTAAACAAATATGAATCCCTAAACAAATTTGTGTTATTTTTAATGTTAATATGCCCTCCATCTCATTTCTGAGTAAAAATGAATGTGGTACTAAAGCTGAAACATTTTTTCCAGAAATTTGTTATTTTGAAGAAATTGCCTTATTTTCAGACAATTCAGTATGAAAACTGGATCTGTTTAACTGATGGGTTTTTATCAGCAGATTGATGTTCAAGAATTACAAATAGATTTTTTCTATGTTGTAAGGGAGGAGGGATTATAAAAATGCAGCTTAATTTATAAGTATACACACATTTTATCTATATGTATAAAATAAACTTTTATTGGCACTTTAGCTGTATTATTGTAACAATATCAACGTTCAAGATGACTTGCCAAGTTGACAACCCTAATTTGGCAAGTGTTGTATGCACTGAATTGGCAAGCATGTGCTTTGTTTTATATTATGTTAATAGGTTGCAATAATATGCAAGTACAGTTTTATTTTATACATAAGGATAAAATAAAAATATGGTTTATTTTATAAACATGTGTATTGCAGATAAGGAGTAAATAAATATTAATAAATCATTAATTCTTTTTGTGTATTGAATAAGTTCTTTTTTATATGCAGGACAGGCTTAGCTTAAAATTTTAGTACTAAACCTTTATTTGAAATTAGAATTAATCCTGTAAGATATGATGAGTGATATAAAATGTTTCATTTCAAGCATTCATTCTAAATGTAATGTATAGTTTCATTTTTCATTTGTTTAGAATAAATGGCATTGAAACTATTTTTACATGATGTATAAAAATCTCAAGTATTTTTAAAATGTTAAGTCGCCTTTAATGAATAAAAATTTTAATGTAATAATTAAAGTATTGGTATAATTTATTTACTGGCGTAGCTAGCTTTGAGGGGGGGCCCTGTATCAAAATTCTTTCAGGGCCCTTTTTAGATAGTGGGACTGTAGTTACACATGTTGGGGGCCCCCTGTGTCATTGATACGGCAGTAGCTATGCCCCTGAATTTATTCCTGACAGTTGAATCACTTATATTTTCACTGTTTTGAAAACTATTGCTTTCAGTTGTTAGCGAGAGCTGGAGTTTTCAGAAATTAGCATTGTGTAAGAATTGATAGTTTTTGTTTAGAGTCTAGGATAAATTTATTGATGCTTTTTATTACAGTATGTTAATACAAAAATACTTAAATGTTCATATAATTGTATTTTATTTATTGCCTTAATACTTATATGAAATAGTTTGGGGCACCAATTCAAATTTAATTCTCAATTTTTGTTACTCTCTAATGGCAAATAAATAGCTTATATTTTTGAATATTTTAATTGAGAATTGCTGATTTGAAAATAATTCATTAAATGTTTGTTCTAAAGTTTTTCGAAACATCTCATAAATTCACTTTAATTCTTTGCTGAAGTTACAGTGTATCTGAATTAACTAGGCCATTTTTGTAATTTGTATAACATTAAAGAAAATAAAATTTCAAGCATTCTCCGCCCTCTTTCACTGGAGTGGGCATAGAAAATTTTTTACTGTTAAAGCATTTGAAATAATTCTATGTATTCCTTTTTACTTACCAGCAATTCCTTTTTTATTTAAAAAAAGTTCTTATTTATATAAACAGAATACTATAAAATTGAAGTAAAAAAAATAGTTACAATTAAATTAACTGGTTTTGAAATCTTTAAACCTCAACTTTAGTACTTCACTTTTTTAAAAATTTTTCTTCCTATTTTCATATTTGATAGCAAACAATGACATATTTTAAATGTATGAAGAAAAAGAGGTATATTAATAGCAAATTAGAAAAGAACATATTTAAAATAGAATGTCCGATTTTATCCAAATATCTAAGAATTTTATTCATATGTTCACTTAATTTATATCCATATCTGGATTCAGAAAAGTGTAATCAGAATTTCAAGCATACAGTGAAAACTGGCAACTCTGAATAATTTTCAAGTTTCAAAGCAGTTTAAAAAGAATATTTGAATTATGATTGTTTTAATCTTTTTAATTAGGTTATTCTTGACATTTATATATAATATTTAATGCTACATCTTCCTTGTGCAATGCATGCTATGTTGAGGGGGGGAAGCAAGGGTAGTTAAAAGTAAATGAGTGACAAAGAACAAAGAAAATTAAATTTCCCAAAGATAACTAACTAGAAGAATATGATTTATTCAGAAAAAAAATTGTGGAACTTAATGTTTCCACAATTAAATGTATATTAATTATATATAAACCCAAAGCTGTTAGTGTTCTTAGGTATGCAGCATGAATAACATTTCAAAAAATATATAATTAAATACAGAATTTTTAGGTTCTTCCAAAAAATTTTCTGTCCACTGTTAGGCTTTCTTATCTCTTCCTAAAAAGTCTAAATGTTAATTTGTTTTGAAAGATTCTATATATATATATAATTCTAGATTCAAGTCTAATGGGTATTCCCCCCAGTGACAATTAAAACATAAAATCAGATGATTTAAACTGCTGAAGTTTGACTTGAAAGTTTGAATTATAAAATGTAATTTTAAACGAGAAATAACAAAAGGCCATGTATAAAGAGAAAATGTAGTGATTAAATTATATTTTATGAGATGATCTTAAAAGTGAATAAAATTTTAAATTAAAATGATGCAAATTTGTTTCAAGAATAAAAAAATTAATTTAGAATAAATTCTATAGGCACAGTGATAGAAACATTTTCAGTTTTATATATAAAAGATGTTTTTATAGGGAGTATGTCTTGAGATTTTGTGTGAATTTCGTACACTTTCACTAATTTTTTTAACAAATTAATTCTGCATTGTTAGGATAAATTTGTTTAATTTCAAAATTTGCGTTGTAATTTTTGGATGTTTCTTAAGCACTTTATTTTTGTATGTTATATAATTTTTGAACTAATAATATATATGAGCAAATGTATTGTCAAAAATGATCTTAGTTTTTATTGTGTATATATATCCTATATTTTCTCAAATAATTACCTACTGATTCAAAAAATGTATTGCTAACATTTGTATTAGATATTTATGGGTCATCTTAATGATTTTTAAAGAAAGTCAAGGTTTATTTCATCTGTGAATTTAGAAAACAAAATTAAAAATTTTTTGTGGGGTTGAAAAAAATATGATTATTAGAGATAGAATGGACAGTTTCTCTGTGATGCTACAATTATAAGATTTTGTATGCTTACAGATAAATTATTCTCTGAATAATTTTTATGTTAAATTGAAGCTTATTGGAAAATGATTGAGAATTGAGTTCTTAATGTACAAAAATGTAAGCATTGAATTTAATTGTAATGTTTTAAAAAAAAATTCTTAACATTACAAAAAAGAAAAAGTTGTCGATTGGGACAAGAGAAAGAAAACTTGTCAAAAACTACTAGAGAAGGAACATGAAATGTGATTGATACAAATTCAAAATAAATAGTAAATTAAGTCTTTCCACACTAATAACGATTTTAAGTATAGAAATAACTTGGCCCTTATAGAAATCGAGGTAATAAGGCCGGCTTCGCCAAATTGTACGAAAATTTGAACTACACAAGAAACATATTTTCAGAGATAAATGTCTCAATTTTCATGAAAATTTGCTGCTTTGTAATTCATACATTTGTTCATAATATAGCGTTTTTAAAATTTCAAAATATTCAGTTATACTAATTAATTTTGCATAACAACGTAAAGGGATAATTCGTTTAGCCTTACGCGGTATAGGAGGGAAAAAAAATGCGAAACACATTTTACACCAGAAAACATGGAACAACTAAAATAAAAATGAAGGATATGATAAAATATGCGGCGCTGTATTGGATAGCGAAGCCAGAATATAATATTGATGTTGGAGTACTTTTATATCTGAAAAAACATTCCAAATTCTGGTCGGATACCTTCAACATAAAGCGAAGGTAACCTTATAAAATAAGCGCCATTTTTTATCTTCTGGTCCCCCATCATACTCTCGACCTAAGATTAGACACTGGTTCTACCCAACCGGTGCAGACTGGTTGAATCCAGCCCCTTGGGGGTACCTAGCAAAAATGTGCAATCTTGTACATTCAGGGAACTGAGATCAGAGCTATTTTAGTAGATCTTAATCTTCTGCGTATGTAGTTAAACGATTATTTGTAAAATGAATTTTTATATTTTATAAAATGAATTATTCTTTGACAAATTCGAAAGAAAATGCCCCCCATCCCCAGAAACTTATCTACTTTTTACATTGTCTAATGCAGTAAATTTGTTTGACGAGTCTCATTTCACGAGTAACTTTAAAAAAAAATTTATTTTTTACTTTCTCCTAATTCCAGTTTTTCCGTAAAAATTCAATACGCCTTCTTAATTTAAGTGTACTTGCTGCTCTATATTAAAATAATTAAATGGTTAAATAAAATTGTGCTTGTTCAGTTTATTAGTTTTCTCCCCTTTTAATTGCACTTGGTAGTTACATTGTTATAATGCCTTGTATATTGTGTTTTCATACATTTAAATTTCAACTGCTGTGTACAATATCGATTATTTATAAGAGGTATGAAAAAAAAAATGTTCTAAAATTTTCTTTAAATATCGTGTCGATTTTATTCAAACAATTCTGCACAATTTTGAAGGAAAAAAAATAAATAAAATAAACTTTATATGTTATAAATTTTATATATTCAATTATATGCCTTACAATTTTGCTGACTGTACAAAATGGCATTTCATTCACATATTATCGCTAGACTTTTTTTACAAAAACATTTCACTTGATGCTAGGGTGCCTTTCGAATTTCTGTAGTTGAACTACGGTTGTATAGAATAAAATTGATCGACTAATCAATAGATGCGGATCGCATCGCTTCCATCTCCAATTCTTCGTGACGAACTGCGTAGAATAATTTCTTTTTCCTTCCATTTCTCAGAATAACACATGAAACAATACGGTATGAGGAATGATGAAATTGAAAAATAATAATTGAGGATAGCATTAAAATAACGAAATTTCATGGAACGATTTTTTAAAAAAATCGTCTAAGTTACCAGTTTTTAATTTTTATATTATCCATTGCATCTTTATTTGAAGTTTTTGAATTCTTAAGACAAGCTAAATTTATTTTAAATATTTCTTTATCATATTAAGTGAACATTATTTTATTTTTTCCGTATTATTACTTAGCATTTTTTTTAAAAAAAATATATGTATATTTTTATGAATGAAATATTTCTCTTTTTGTAATTTTCGCAATCCTGCAGTTGACATTACAAACCTGCTTTTAAATTATATTATTATGATTAGTCATCTGCGAGATTTAATACTCTATATTTTTGTAACTCATTTGAGAATTAAACCTTTTAATTATATCTGTATGAATTTTCCTTTAAAATCTATGATATTCTTAAATAATGATTGAAGTTTATTTTATATTGGTTTATTTCAGGGAAAAAATTCAACTCACTTAATCTATTTGTATTATAAACAAGCTTAAGAAAATTCACGAGCAGTTCAATTAATTTTTAATTTACTCTGAAAGTTTGATAATTTCAAAATTGAATGCTTTAGAAATTATCTGAATTATTTGGTATATTTACTTTTAATTTGTTAGTCGAAAATTCGAGAATGGATAGAAAGTTAAAACAAATTTATTCACCCTTTTTAAAAAAAAAATCTCAAAAAAAGATGCATTAATGTTAGCATGTTGTAATATCTAAGCTAAGCATGGAGTACAACAGCTTATTTCGCAACTGTTATCTATTAGGATAGTGAAATGTTTTCATAGGAAAATATAATTTCCATAATTCATTGCAAAAGTAAAAATATATTCATCCTCCTCCCATTTATTAATATATTTCTACAATTATGATAAAATAAATTTTTTTTCTGTGGAATTGAGGATTGAGTTTATAGTATTGCGAAATTTCCTTTAGATTTAGCAATAGATAAAAATACCAAGTTATGACTTAGCTTTTTATCAGATTCGTAATTTGCGTTAATAAATCGGATATGACACAATATTTATATAATTATTGCATCATATGCGTTTTATTAATGTATGCATTATACATAAATAAGGATAAACGAAGAATTCATTTATTTTTCATGCATTCCCCTCGTATTATGTAGTTAGCAGTACTTGATTTAAAAACTTAAAATATGCCAGCGAAATGCGTTTCTATTTGTCATTTCCATTGTTAAAAGATGATTCACATTTTTAATGGATATTTTCTTGATTTGCTAAATAATTCAGTTTGCTAACTATTTATACAGAATGCCTATTTTTTTAAAGAAGTTTTACCTTTATAATCAGTTCTGAAAACATAAATTGAAAGTGTATTATATGAATATCTCCAAATCTTTAATGAATTCTTGGAATAGTGTATGAAAAATTTATTCTTGCCATGCATTTAAGGTAAAAAAGTATCGTGAAATAGCAATTGTTTTGCTTTAGGTGTAAGCCATAGTTCTTAAAACTGAACTTGATTCTGCAGTATATTTATTGACTTATTTTTTAAATTAACTCATTATTCATTTTAAGTTATCCTTTTCTTTTAACCATTTATTGGGATTTTAAACATAAAATTAATCAGCGTAAGCTCTTTTTCTTGCTATAATTTGCCTTAAAATTTTGTCCGTGCGATTTTATTTTGTCCAACGTTTTTAGTCTATCAGTTCCTTTTGCTTTCAGTATAATATTGAGGTTCTGTTTTTAATAAAATTAGATTAAAAATTCTCTCTATAATCAACAAAAAACAAAGTTTCGGAAATATCCGTGTACGGTTACGAAATTATTTTTCCTAGTAATGAATAATATATTTTATAATTTTTTACGAATAAGATTACAGGAATAAAATTCGGGTATGAAAATTATTCCATTTGATTTATTCTTTCATTGTGCTCGTGTTATTTACTAAGAGAGAAACCCATTTAGTCTATTTCTCCCTCACATTTTTTATTTGTTTTTCATTTCATAAACTGTAATTCCTATTACTCAGTATTCATAAGTAGATGATTTTTTAAAAATCTTGTTTTGTTTAATTGAATTTTTTTAAAGTGGAGAATGAACAGAATTTCCCTCAATTTTTGTGTGTGTTTCTGTGTAATTGTTACAAATCTTGAAGCTTTATAATTCAAACTAAAAACAACGGTTTTAAGCTGTCGAGTAGTTTTAATCAATCGCCTATAAATCATACGAGTAAATTTACTTTTATGCAATTATTAGTTACTTAAAAGTTTGCTATACAGGCCTAGTGTGACCATCACAGAAATCATTTCTTGTGAAATGAAGCCTAAGATCAAGCGGTACGAATTTTCCAGTATTTTATTCGAAGATGTGTACATACCAAACGATTTTGAGTGGTTTAAGATCGATATTCTATCAGAAAAATATTCAAATCTAATCTGAACAATACTGATTTCTCGATTGTTGCCCGCCATCTGTGTTGTGGATTTCAGAACAGACATAAATTGTTCTGAATTCAGCGTACTCCGAAAGATAGTTTTTGCTTATGTTAATTAAAATTTTAAATAAGATTAATGTGCGAAGTAATACTTTTTTTTATCGTTTTAAGTTGTTTTTTTTTTTGGAATTAGACAAATTTGTCTCGTAAATTTCGTGAAATCATACAAAATTTTTCTATTTATTGGTAAGATAGATTTTTTGAAATGCTATATTTTTATCTGTTATTTGCAGAAAATATCGCCATTTTTATGTAGCTACGTTTCTAGTTTGGGTTCTCAGTTTATTTTCTTTGTCATAAAGGAATTTTAAAGCTGTATTCTTTTTAGAATGTTTTATTTTATATTTATTTTATATTTATTCGGAGCTTTCCAACGCTGATTTCTTTCTATTTTTGCTAGTGATATCTTATGCAATTAACTGCAATGCTCATTTTATGACGAAGTTTGGACAATAGTTAATGTTTAATAAACTCTTGTTTTATAATTTTTTATTTTACAACGTTAGGGACGATAATTTGATTCAATTTTTTTTCTTTTAATATATTTAATTCTTTGATAATTTTGTTATGTTAAAAAATTGTGTTATCTTATGAAATAATACTTATTGATGCGAAATTATAATTATTGATACATTTGCTTACATTATTTTCAGAGGAAATGTACTATTTAATAATACTCTTTAAAAGAGTCAGAATCCTCAATTTTTGTTTAAAGTATTTTATTTTTTAAATTTGTCCTATTGTTTTCTGTGATACTGATAAAAGTGTTTTCTTTTCTCTTTATATTCTTTGAGATATGACAAATTTCATGTGATGTTTGTTTTTGTCCTTCTTTTGAAATTAATTTTCATTAGAAGTGGTAAATTTTTTATCCTTAAACTTAATAAGAATTTTCAAAAAATTATTTTTTTCATGTGGAAATTTGGTAGTTGATTTGTATTTCTAAATATGAATAAATATTTGCTTTATGAAAGATAAGTTTAAAAATAATTCAGCATGTAAAATATATTTTAATAAATTGCCTTTGAAGCATTTAATTATGCCAACTAGTTCGTTATTCAAAACCTTATTACTATCATTTACAAAAAGTGTTGAGTGTTTGTATTTTTTAAATGTCCCATTTAGTGTGGTATTTTGATGTGCTTTAATACGAAAGTATACTTTTTAAATGTTTATTTTAAAGTTATATTTAAAATTAAAACTTTAAATTGACTTTTCAGTGTTAAAATCAAATATATACCCATTGCTATAAGTATTTAAGCTTTTGTAATTTACTAAATATATTTTTTAAAAATCTTTCTGTTTCTGTAGTGGATTTAAGTGGTATTTTAAGCAGTGTCTGATATTGTTCATACATGTTTATTAAGGTTCAAATATGAGAAGTTGATAGTAGAATTGTTTTAATTAACCCAATCTGTTATGTAGCCCATAATTACCTTATAACCAAACTTTTTGAATAATGTTCCTTAGAAATGATTGTTACTTCAGTTTTAATTTTAAAAAGGCAAAATTTGAGTACAGGTTTTAAAAGAAGTTCTCATCTTTACTTTGTAGAATGTTATTGAATAATTTGAGGAAACCAAATGTGATAGAAGAAACTGAAAGATAGCAGTTAAAATTCAATATTAAAGTGTGTGGGTGATTTTTTTTTTAATTTAAGGGCTGCTAACTTCCCAGAAAATATTTCTGAAGTAAAGATCTTGATGAAAGTTGTGAACTAATTGAGGGAAAAACAGAAAACATTCGATATTCTGAAAGTATCTTGGTAATTATGTTGCAAAGGTTGAACATTTAACTACAATGAATCAATCGAAATATTTTATAGTACAGTTTAAACTTAAATATTAGCTTAAGCATATACAGATATTACTAAACACTATTTGAATTACTGTTAAAAAAAAATTGTGATTCATTTAGTAGATTTATTTAAGGGGATTTTATAAATAGTTTATAAAGGTATGTGTGAATTTTTTTAAGTGCAAAATCATAAACTATCATTGTGTGTGAAATACGAAACAGAAGTTAAGGAAATTTGATCTTATTTAAATCCTTTAATTTCTACAACTGTAATGAATTAAAAACAGAAGACCTTTATAAATCTTTAAAACCTTTATACTTTTACAAACTTAAAACCTGTATAAACAAAAATCCTTTTTTTAATGGTTTTAAACATTTAATTGGTATAATATTTAATATATTTCCTTTTAATATTCTTATGTTATATTAGTTTTGAATTTAAAAAAGATTTTGGTAATGCAACAAGCTGTAAAGAAATGTCAAACAAAAAGGAATGCTTAAAATTCATTTAAAAAAAGATAGAAGTTAATCTGTTCCTTGTGATATTTTCAATACATTTCGTGTATTATTACAAATACATGTATATATTAATTCACTTTTGTATCTTTTTATTTTAGAAAGTGAGAAGTGCAAATGTATAAGAAAAGTGAGTAATTTATTCCCTTCAAGTGCACAATCAGTTGCAGTAAGTATTTAAAAATTTACAAATAATGAATTTTTTATATTCATTTGCTCATTTTTATGTTAAGATTTTTTTCCTTTTTTAAAATTTTTTTGTAAACTATTTATTTGTAGGCTTAATATTAATAAACTTGTATATTAATCCATCATGATTGAAATCAAAGGATTTCTTAAGCAAAGCAATATTTTACTGATATATTTATGTATGTAATTAATAAAACTAATATAGGAATTAAAATTAGTCTAAACACTTTGTTCGGTTTTTTAGTTCAATCCATCGAGATTTATTTCTTGTAAATTATCAAATAAAAATAAGTATCAATCTTATAAATTATTAAATTGGTACTGATAAGTTATTTATGGTCATATATCCTTGACAACAGAAAATGCTTGTAGGATTAGAAAATGTAGAAGTATAACTTTAGACACTAGTTCTTATCTGTAAAAGAATGCTGAAGGACAATTTAAAATATGAAGGAAAAAAAGAGAATGTTGAAATTTTTTTAAATTTAAAAGCTTAATTTATACTGCTTAGTTTTATTTTTTACTTATATTGAATTTTATGTTCTGGGAATTTTCCCCATTTCATCAAATGTTTTTCTTTGAAAATATTTTAAATTAGTTAAACATATAGTTTCCAATACAAGGTTTCAAATTGTTAATTAAATCCAATTTCCATTGACTTATTAAGTATGCATAAATTTTGTGTATATACTTTAATTGCAATTTGTTCCAATATATTTAATTTTTAATCTTAATTTTAAATGTGGCCTTAATTTTATGTGTGGTATATCCATTTTTAAATTTTTTGGGAGTTTTATTGTGTTTCTAATGAACATATTTAAAATTGTGCATATTTGCCAGCACTTTGTCTGAGATTAGAATTTGCTATATGGTACCATTGCATCAACTGTTATTTTTGAAACTGCATTAATTATTTTTTACTCACATCAACATGTGAACAAAAAATCTGTTTTTTGAGTAAAACATCTTGATAATGGATGATTTTTCAACAGCATTATTAAGATGTTTTTCTTGGTTCTTTTAAAAACTGCTGTAGTAGCTGAGTATTCATTCATGATTATGAACTTCTTAGTTAATAAGTCGAAAAAATCTATATTTGAGTTTAAATTCTGCTAAAGATTCAATGTGCTAAATAGTGGCAGTTGCTGTATATTGTAAGGAACTAGACTTCACAAAAGTAATCACATAATGTAATGTAAAAGTTATTGTCCTCAAGGCTGTGTAAAACTATTAGGTGTTTTAAGAAGAAACACTACTTTTTTTTGGGGGGGGGGGATCAAATTTATATTAATCCTCTCAACAAGAATCTTTTTTTGAAAAGATTCTTGTTGTGAGGATTAATATGATCTTTATTGTTTATTCTGTAAATGATGAATGCCTTTGCAATAGAAACTTGGTTTCAAAGCAAAATAGTCATTGAGCCATTTTCATACATCTTAAACTTTTATGAATCACTAGTCGTTCAAATATGATTGTTGATCCAAATAAGGGGTAATCATAAAAAGCCAAGTCTGTGGAGAATATGTTGCATGATGGACTGGACAACTTCCAAATCTAAAGAGAGGATGGAGTCCCTGGGTTTGTTTTGCTGTAGGTTGATGAGCCTTGTCGTGTAACAATAAATTTCTGCCTTCCTTGACAATTTTTTTTTTGTGCGTTTCTGAACATCCCTTAATATGATAAAGTGATTAATAATGTTCAACTGTCCAGGTTCTAGAAGCTGGTAGTAAATGACTTTCCAATCCCACCAGACTCATAGTAATACTTTCTTGGCATAAATATTCATTTTTGCAGAGCTGATGTTAAAGCTGGCCTGGATCAACCCATGCTTTTCTGCATTTAGGATTATTATAAAAAAAATTTGTTTTTCATCACCTGTAATGATTTTGTGCAAAAGATTCTTTTGTATCGAGAAGATGAATGTATCCATTGGTTTTTGTTTTTTTTCTATCAGTTAATGAGAAACCACCTATTTTCCTTACTTGCATGTAATGATATTGCTTAGCGAGTAACTCCTAACTGTTCTGCTTGCTCTTGATTTTGGCATGGATTTTCATCTGGTTAAATTTTAATAAGTTTATCTTCAAAAAGTTTTTTTATTGCACCTTGTGAATTGTCCCCCACACTTAAAATTTTTATCATGAAATTGGTATAAAATTTTTTTGTTGCTGTTCAATGACTTGCAGAAAGTTCGTCCTAAGTCAGACTAATAAAGTTAATTACTTGAGCATCATTTTTTTAAAATTTGAAAACAATAGAATACGGTTTCATAAATTTTGCTTATCAACATATATCTCTTTTAAATTACTGAAACTTATGTCAAACAAATAACATTGACCGAACTACATACATTTAAAATAGCTGTGTGAAGTGGATGTTTTAGGGCAGCAGTTCTTAAACTTTCAATCTCAACGGATTCGCAAGATTTTGACCACCCTCTTAAACTTTCAATCTCAACGGATCCGCAAGATTTTGACCACCCCTGTGATTTAAAGGTTCTTCAATAATCCTAAGACTTAGACTTTTTAACACATCTTTTTCCCTTTAAGTGAACAGTAAACTTCTAATTAAAATTAAATTAATATTCTTGATCAAAATGCATGTTCTAATAGTTTTTCAATTGGGGGCAATTTAGTGATCATAGTCTGAGATGGTACTTATTCCAATTTTTTTATGGGGCATTTCAGAGTCTGTAAAAGAGGGAAATCTTAACATTGTGGACCCCTGAAAGGAGGCTGGGGTCCATGGACTACAGTTTAAGAACCACTGCATTCGAGTAGGATTTTTAATGCAAACAACTTCAGATCTCAGTTCCTACTTACCGCAAAATCTGGCGTATAACGCGCACTTTTAACACAAAAATTAAGATTGAAACTTGGGTATAAAAACGATGGCTTTAAGAATAACAAAAGAGATGAGCGTAAAAAAAATTTATTACTACATGTTTTGAAACACTGTTTATTTAAAATAAACGACTTGCCTTTTGAACTAAGAGTTTATGGTGTTAATTATTGCACGATGATTAAAATATATTAAAAATGAAATAAATTTACATCCATTTCAGAAAGTGAAAATATTGAACATCCTTATTCCGCTCACTGCGTTATTATATTTTTATCTCTCTAGCTTATTCTACGGTTCTAAGGCTATTCATTAAATCCATCATCTGATTTTTTTCATTGGCAAATAACACCAGGATAAAAGACTACTAATCTGAACTTAAAAAATATAGACATAAATTATTTCTCTGACAAATAGAACTAAATACACTACTCCCAACGAAGTTCTCGTTGAAAGAGTAATATCATATCCAAGCTCATATGCCTTCACTCATCCATCAACACCAGTTACTACAAGTTGATATTTAGAAGTATACTATTTTTTTTAAAAGTCTGGGATACCTCGAATAAATGACTAAAACATAAAAGCAATGTATACAAATAGTTCAGAAAAAAGGGGTGCACGCTATACGGCGAATATACCTAAAAATTGAAAAAATCAGCTTGAAAGTATAGGTGCGCGTTATACGCCGGATTTTACGGTATATAATTTTTGCAAAATTAAAACTCCCAAAAGGGTTTTGGTTTGTCAAAAGGAAAAGATCCATTCATTTCAGAAAATGCTTATGAAATTTAAACAGTGTTGCTTTTCTCTGTATACAAAAGAAATTTAAAAGGAAGAATCTTGACTATTTTAAGTTCTGAAAGTTAAGTAGTACGTTTTATTTATTCATAAGTGGAAAATATACATAACAAAAGAATAAATGAGGAAATTAATACAATGAATGAAAAGACAAAATTACTTGAAAAAGGAAATTTTGAGTTTTATACTAGAGTTCTTTATCAATTGATATGTTGTCAAAAAATTATTTTTTAAAGATGTATAAATTTAATTAAAAAAAGGTAGTCAATATAATGATTATAATTTATTGGTTAATATGTAAGTATATTTATAAAAAGTAATTTTACTGTAAACTTGGTCTACTTACTGGTGTTTATATATATGAATATTAAATGTGAAATATATAAATGTTAAAATTAAGATTTGGTACATTTTAATAAAAAAATTAAAGAATAACAGGTAAAAATGTAAGTTAATAAGCTATATTAATGTTTACCTTTTATGTGATAAAATTGGAAATATTTTTAAAAATTTAAACCTTTTGCAATAAATTAAGTTAGCATAAACTTCAAATCATTTTTCTTTTTTAAAATGGTCGAAAAATTTTGCACGAAATAAAAATTATAGATTCAACTAACTCTATTGGAGTTAAAATTTTCTGAACAAAAGTATTTTCAATAAAATGTTTAGAAGGTTTCCCCATACCTTTTAAATGGGCTAAATTCACGTGACATCATAATCGCACGATAACTACAGTCACATATTTCCAGCCAATCAGTTCATAAATTCATGTGATGTCACAATTAAATCATAAATGTAATCACGCGTTTCCAGCCAATTAATTTATGTGCTTCAATGTTGCCAACTTTTGCTTTTTGCAGGAACTTTCTTTTACGAAGTACATATCTGTCAACGATAATGCATATAGTTAAACAAAATGAGCTTTGTTTAAAAGTACACCTATAATAGAAAGTTTTTTTTTTTTAAAATTTAAAAGACTATTTGAAGAATTTTAACTCATAAACGTCTTTAACCAATCATCAAATTTCTGATGTTATTTAAATTTGACAAGTAGAACTACTAGTATGTGAGTTTTCAATCAATGGAGAACACGCGATTGCCTTTTATCATGTGACTGTCATGATTTAGTCCATTAGGGCTATTTTAAATTAAATCTACCATTTGTTTTTAGGTAAAAATTAAGGTACTTTACTTATGAAAAAAATTAATCTATACACATGTATTAGGTGTTATTTTTTTAATAATTATCTCATATAAAAATTAGACAAATTTAGAACCATCCACAGATAGCATTTAAAAATAGTATTTCTCACTAAATTTCTTTGGCTTGATTGATTCTAAAACATTTTTCAAAGCAATTGCTATATTCAAGTTCTTGTTTATTTGTTTTGGGAGTTTGGGGCCTTAAATAGTAACTTTTTAAATTGTTAATAACTACATTTCCAATAAACATTTATCTTACTTAAATATTTTGCATTTAAAATTGTTTTTCGAGTTACTGTAAAATCTGGCGTATAATGCGCACCTATATTTTTAAGCAGCATCTTTTATTTTTTAGATATATTCGTTGTTTAACGTGCAGTCCCTTTTTTTACAAAGAAACCTGAAATGTACGTGTGCTATGTTCTTATGTTTTGAAATAATTTATTTGAGGTATTATCCGAAGCTTTTGTAAAAGAAAAAGTGCTCTTTTAGAAACTACAACTCTTTAAGTTCATGAGGAATGCCATTTTTTAAAAAAAATAAACAGTATTTTGATATAAGAAATCTAATTTTTTTATGGTCGTCTCTTTTTTTAAATTTTTAAAGCTTTCATTTTTATACCTATCAAATAACGCACACCTGTAAATTTCGATCCTATTTTTTTGTTAAAGGTGCGCTTTATACGCTGGATTTTATGGTATATTGTATTGCCCTTCAGCTGTTGCTTCTATTGAAAAAATATCTAGGCTTGTGATTGATGTGTTTACTATAAGAACAGCTTACAGTATGGAAGTTAAATAAAATTCTACCTCTCTGTACAAATTGTGAAAAATGTGTAATGTGATACAAAAATAGTATAATTTTTAAATTTTTATTTACAAAATCGAAGGGTTTTAGTGCTATGTTATTTCTCATTAAAACTATTTTTTTCCTTCAATTTACTTTAAAATTTAGTTTATTCTACCATGCCTTGAAAGTTTTTCCCAAAGTATCGATCCTCTCCGTATTTACTTTTTATTTATACACTGGTTGAGCAGCGGGGTAGGTTTGTCGCTGGCCTTCTGCACCTAAAGTTGCGGAGTAGCCGCGGCAGGGTTGTCATGTGTTCAAACCCAGTACCTCTGAAGACCTGCCATGTAGGGGAGCAATGCACATTAAATCTGTGAAAGAGCTCAAATGTCCACCCGTTGGTTTGGTGAGGTAGTTAGGAGAGGGGTTCCAGCTCAGGTGTCGTCCTCGTCACTTGATCATAGTTCAAATTTTCGATTTCCTTCGCCAAAAGCCCTTGTGTAGCTGGACAGTCCGATGTTAATATTCACTCACTCACCCTCGGCTCAAATCGGTGATGCAGAAAATTGGCATCAGCCGTGTTGTATGATTATACGTCATGTATAGAAGATCCCTAGAGCAGTGATTCCCAAAGTGGTCTATATAGACCCCTAGGGGTCTAGGACGACCTACAAGGGGTCCATGTCAGCAGAAAATAATGAGGTGTAAGTGGGGATCTATGTGATATTGGCTCCCATTAAACTAGATGGGGATTTTAATTTCAAAAGAAAATTTAATTAATTGGAAACCAAATTTTACTTATTTAACAGATTTGTTTACTAAATTTAATGAGGTAAATTTACCCTTACAAGGTGACAGCATAATTTTTTTTTGTACAGGAACCATTTCAGCATTTTTTTCTAGAATTAAACTAAAGAAGTATAGTACTGGAGGTTCGAAATTTTCTTATATTAACCCAGAAAATCTGGAAGCACGTTTTTACCTACGTTCAACATTTAACTGCCTTTTATTTAAATTTTGAAACCAGGTTTGAAAATGCTTTGACTATGGTAATACCACAGTGGGCAATGAATTTATATGGTCATACTGAAAAAAGTCACATAACAGGAACTGATCGTGGTATGCACCAATGAAGATTTTAAAGTTTAGAAACGGATGCTAGCAATTTTAGATTTAAAAAGGCAAACCTGTTATTTGTCCCGAATTATGGAATATCGTGAGAAAGATTTTTAATTATTTTTTCTAGTAAGGAGTTTCAGCGCAGTTGCCAATCTCCAAAACAAAAAAGAAACTAAACACTACTAACAGAGGCGATTTAAGGTTAGACAAGATTGATACTAAATGTTGTGAAAATTTGTTATTGTAGCACCAGATTTAGTTATTTTATTTAACAGTTATTTTATATATTAACTTTTAATTTAATTAACATATGCTTTTTAAACTTTTAACTCTGTACTTCATTAGATTTAAATTTAATTCTTTTAAAGTAGTAGTAGTAGTAGCTGTCAAAAAGACATTTAGGTTGATAAATTTTCAAAAATTTAATATTAAGCAGGGGTCTACCCCATACCGAAAAACATGGCAAGGGGTCTTAGAGACAAAATAGTTTACGAACTTCTGCCCTAGAGTGTCTGTTTGGCTTGGGTGCTCTCAGCAAATTTAAATCCTAGTGCAGGTTTGCATTGTCAGAGCTTGGAGGAAACTGGGCATCAAAATTACCTGCGGCGATTGGTATCCGCTTCTATGGTGCCGCACTAAAAAGAGATACCTGCTTCTGGAGGATGTACTAGGTCTGCAATGGTTAAAACATTAATCTGCAGCCCATTAGAAATATAAAAAACCCCTTTTTATTTATACAGGGTATGGGCTAATGAGTAGCTGTTAAAGAGTAATTTTTTTTATATCAGAATATGCACTAAATTGTCATTTTACTAAATCTTCTAATGGTTCTTAATAATCACTTGTGAAAAAAAGTTATATTTTCATTAACTAATTTTTTATTAGTTTCTGTTATGTGTATTTTATTTGGCAAGGGAAGCTGACTAGTTTTTTAATTGGGTATGTATTAATTTTTAATTTGAAAATGCTAATTAGTGAACTTAATATTTTTCTAGAAATTTATTTTAATTTAAAAGGTTATTTTGCATAAAGCATTGAGTCTATTTCTATATAGCGATAAAAAAAATCGAACTGCCTAATTTATGCAAAGAACGACTAGTTTATAGATAGTTTTTATATAATTTTTGTGAAAAAATTAAGTGAAACTTAGTTTTTATAGCACTTTACAACATTGTCTTGGGAGATGCTTTAGTAAGAAATTTTTATATAATGTAAGTAGTGTAACATATAACTGTATATAATTGTAGTTTCTTGTCTTAAGTTTCATCTGTACCATGATCAGTTTCTTGGATAGGACTTGCAACATGATTCATTGAATTATCCATATTGTTAATTTTTATGTATAGCATATTAAAAAGAACATTTTAAAAACTTCCTTTTTCTTTTCTTTATGAATATTTGCTTAACTACTGTGTTCAAGAATTTCGAGAAGAAAAATGGTTTTAAGTTACTCGTTAGACAAGTCAAATAAAATTATACTCTTATACAAAATTTTTAAAAATATTGTAAAATCATATGAAGGTTTTAATGTATATTTAACTGTATAAAAATGAGAGCTAAAAATTTTGAGACATAATTTACATATATTACATGATTTAATATTTTTATAATGTAGTAAAAATATTTTCGTGTTTGAAATTATAATTTTTATGAATGAACCCGACTCTATGCCTATATTAATATATTTTGTTTACCTTAATATGTGTAATATATGAATTAACCTGAATCGGCATGCAATATTTTTACTATATCTCCTTAATTAAGAATGATTTCAAAATGGCATCAGATTTTAGAATAGAAAGAAATATAATTTTGAAAGCATCTAAAAAAAGAAATTAAACTACATACCTGCAATGAATTTTAAGTAATGCACATAAAATTTTTAAATTAAAAGTTACCTTTGGGAAGATTTGGACATCCTACAAGAAAAGGATCTGCTTTCTCATCTTTGAGTGACAGTAATGAAGATTGAAGATAAGCTTTGCTGACTAAAGTTTCTTTTTCATAATTTGATATTGATCTGTTAATAAAAATAAAATCTTTTTACTTCTGAATTAATGAAATGATTTTTAATGATAAAGATGAATCAATCTCCCACCAAATAGAATGCAATAAATATCTAATGAGAATGTAATTAGTAGCATTTATGTATTGTATCATGATAATTATAATCTTTATTTAATATATCTTTCTTCTCTTGATTGCCATTCTTTTACAATCCAAATAACTACAGAATTAAATATTCTTTGTCTTAAATATAAATTAATTGCTTAATTCATTATTTGAGATTAAAACTAGATACTTTTCGATAGGTAATTTAGCAATATTGACTTGAACTTAGTATTCAATGAATTCATCGTAATTAAAATTGTTCACTCGTTATAGAAATATACCAATTACTGTTTTTTTTTTTTTGCTATCATTTTAAGAAATCTTAATTGCATAAACTGCATTAAGGGAAAAACACTACGTAGGATTAATTGTAATTTTTCTTATTTTTTTTAAGGCAGTTTTTGCAGATTTACAATTTATACTTGTCTTTCTTTCACAATACTTTAGATTTTTTTCAGATGAGTTTCTTGCATGATTCATTATGTATTGATCCTTAACTCTTCAGGAGGAAAATGGTTCTTTGAATGACAATATATTAAATTATATAGGTAGAAAAATTAAACTGTTAAATTAATTGTATTAGTTATACTGATAGCAACAAATTATGCAACAAGGATGATTAATAATTAACTACTCTCTTCTTCTTCTTCTTATTATTAACTCTTAAGTATAATTCTTAACTCTGTTCTCTTTTCCCTTAATATTTGTAATTTTATATTAATTTTAGTAGTAGCTATGTATTATAATGGCGACTTACCTAGTCATATTTGTTAGAAATGTTAAGTTTGTTTTCACTGTATTTAAGCTTGATTGTAATGTATCAGCCATTCTTCGTAGTCCTTGTAAAGTTGATTGTAAAATTTGAAGATTAGTTAAAATATCTGTATTTGCTAGTGCAACTATGGGATCTGGTACCGATTCTGGTCTTGATGTAAAACTGCGACCCATATTTTGAAGTTGTTCTTCCATCCAAATCTTGGCCAATAATTGGTTTTGCTGTATTTTGTCTACATCTTCTCTAACAATGTCTTGTAAAGTTGCAATCTGTTTTAACACAAAAGAGCAATGATTTTAATTAAGTTTTGCATGTTATGTGTTTATACATAGATTTGTTACAAATAATGTAAATTAACTTTCATAATTTAAAAGAACTATTGGATTCTGTACAGAAGTAAAATTTTATTGAATGGGATACAGAAATTTACGTTCTAAAAGAATTGGTGTGTGTGTGAAATCTCTCACAGTAAAGCATAGTAATGTAATGTTCTTGTAAATTAATATATTTTTAATTTGTGGTAGAAAATTATTTTGAGACACTTAATCTATTTTTAAAATTTTAATTGAAAGTTTTTCATAATCTTTCTGAATGTGACTAAAATAAAGTAGCAAATAGAAATAACCAAATCTAATTCCACTTTTTTTTGTATGTGACAAATTATGTATTGTTTTCCATTGCCTTAATTTGGACTTTATTTCAAATATTAATCTGGTATCAATATTTTGGTAATTTTGACTTAATACTTTAATCTATTTATTATTTTTTTTAAGTTATTCATTTTCCCCTACTAAATTTTATTATAATTTTTTTTATCTTTCCTCATTTATTTCTCCTATATCTGCAATTCACTAATTAACTTTGATATTATACTTTGTGTTCCTGGGACATTGGTCATACTTCCTGTTATTATTATTTTTTATTTTTCATTTATCCCAGCTTACTTATTTCCACATTTATATACAAGATGGTGTTATAAGGTTCCTGGAATTGGTTAATGATAATTATTGAAAATTGTGTGTATGATATTTTTTTTTTCAAAGTACTGTCCTCGTCCATTTACACTTTAGTTCCACGGTTCAAAACACTTAAACATTTTTGGAAAGCGTTGCTACCTCTTATGAATTGACAAACTAGTGATCTATCAGTTTCATTTTTGGCTGTGTAAACATAAAAATCTGCTGGTTCTTGTTAGGGGAGTAAGGAATATTATCTAGAGGTCAGCAACAGTGGGTTTTGCCAACTAAGTAAATGTAGTAGCTGCAGTAGCCTATTGGTCAAGGCCACGACTTGTGGCTGACATGTTTTGAGTTTGAGCCTAGTACTGCTGAAGACCTGCTGTGTAGAAAGGACTATGCACATTAAATGAGTCAGGGCTCAAGCATCCTTCTGTTGGTGTGGAATTCCTAGTTCAGGTGTCATTCTCGTCACTTGACCATGGTTCAACATAATGAGGCCCATTGCCAATAGCCCTTGTGCAGCTTTATAGCATAACATTAATATAGCTCACTCACTCCTAACTGGAAAACAGTGTGCCAAGATATTGTCGTGCAACAGAAAAAAAAGGTTCCTATCTCATTGCTTTTGTTATTTTTGTGAGATTACATCTCACAACTATATAAAAACTCTCCAAGTGAAGTTTTGTTGGCAGTTTCATTTTGAGGAACAAATTTATGCTTTATTACATCCTTGAATCCTCAAATATCCATATAATCACTTTCCTCAGATTCTTCAGTATTTGTGCATGATCTGGTAGCCAATAGTCATGCGGTGTTTTTGTCAAGTCAGGGGTTCGAGTCCTGGTGTTACTAAAGACCTGTTGTATAGATAGGTTGACATACATTAAATCTGGAAATGCTCAAAAGTTCTCATATTTCCATGGTGTGTAAATTTGGAAAGTGGATTGCCAGTTCAAGTGTTCTTGTCATTTGACTGGATCAAAATTGCAAGATGCATCACCACTGGCTCTCAAATTAATAACCAGCCAGTCAATTTTTTTTTACCTTTACAAATACATCTAAGCCACTAGATCAGGGGTACTCAACCTTTTTTCTGCCGGGCCGCATACATATTTTAGGTACTTCCCGAGGGCCGCATACATATGTTAGCTACTTCACACGGGCCGCATATATATGATAGCTACTTCACGCGGGCCACAACATAAGGATTAATGTAAGGTTGGGAAATATTGCTTTATATAAGACCAAGATTACATAGAAATTTTAAAACGTATAGAATTGATCAAAATATTTTTGAAATTTGAATAAATCCTCTCTATTTTGCTTTTTTTTTAAATTTAATTTTTTCTTTTTTAAAAATTTCGTCTCCGAATTTTTCTAAATTGGAAGCAGTTAAGAATCACTCCTTCATAATTCCTGCATCAGTAAACGGTTTCCATATTATTACCTATATAATATAACTTCATAGTGTGCTTTTGTTACCACTGTGACATATTACCACTGACAAAACACTTTTTTGCTTTTGTAAAGATTATTCAAAAAAGCCCATTTATCATCTCTTGAAAAAGATCTTCAAGGAAAAGTGTCATTAAACAATTCCTGTTCATTGCTATTTTTTAAGCACAACACTTCTGTGACAGATCAAACAATTACTGATCCATACTTGTTTTTCATTACAAAATAGTCAACTTCCCAATCTTCTTGAAACATCCTATTTTTTTCGAATATTTTTCGCTTGCAAGATGTAAAAAATAGTTCCACTCATAAAATGGTTGGTACTCCATGGTTTTCTATAATCACTTATCAGAAAAAAAATATCAATTCGCACTCATATGACATCGACACAAAAAGCAAAATTGATATATTTAATTTCTTAAGAAAGAATTTCCCGCCAAATTTTCGTAAATGAATTTTCACAATAGGCCATGACCGGGCCACCTGAAAAGGCTCGGTGGGTCACATGCGGGTCACAGGTTGAGTATCTCTGCACTAGATTGTTGCCACTTTGTTTGTCACATCCCCCCAGCTACAGTATTTCAATGATCTTGGGTCATTTCTGCTTCAAAACTTATTTCATACTGGCTTGCTGCACTGAAGAATAAATTTCAAAATATGATAATGATAGCACCATTTTGTAGTTTGCACTGACAGTAATGCAATATGTAAATTATGGCAGATAAAGAAACGTTGCAGATGCCGTATAAATCACTCAATTGAACTAAAAGTTCTTCAGATCAATGATAAATAGTAATGTTTAAAAATACTAATGTAAACTAATGTCTAAAAAAAACTAATGTCTTACTAATGTAAACACAATATTCTACTGGCAACTTAGAACAATGTTGCGCAATACACAGAAAAGAAAAGGTGAAACATGAACATAAGGTAGGAATTAGAGGTGAAGTAATAGTTACTTTTAAATATTGATATTAATTATTTCACACAATCTGTAACACAATAACAGCTTGATATTCCTTTCTTAAAAAGTGCTGTTAACCCCAGTAAGAGAAATTTCCTATCCGGTGAAGACATACTTGCTTGACTGTAGGATTCCTATTCCAGGAACTTTTTGCATTTATTATATATTATAAGTTGCAAAGTAGTAATATAAAAATTTTGAAATATTCATTGAATTTTAAAAAGATTTTGGTCATTTTGGATTATTCTGGTTGATTTTTAGATTTAAGATTAATAGTGTATTGTTAGTTTATCATATTGTTAACAATCATTTGATTATAACAAATATGATGAGAATACATTTTATCAATTACTTATTACTAATATAATTTTCAACTTAAAAATAGTTTTGATTTAATATATAAAAAAAATATGTATTAACACTTTTTTTTTTAATATTTCAGCTTTAATTTGCAATCCCCATTCATTTCTATCCCCTGCATCAGTTTCTATTTTCAAGTGGTCTTAACACAATGTATCACAATGTGTAAAATATTGCTGAAGTTGCCTGAGAGAACATCATAGATTATGCCCAGAAAGTCTATGGCTGCTCAATGCACTAGTGGAAAAGAAAGTGTTAAACGGCTGCTTAGATCTCAGGACGAATCTTCAAAACATTCAAGGAATCAGAACTCCACTTCAAGTGAGACCAAAGTCAGCAAGAAACAAAGGAAATCAGCTGGCAGTATTCCTCAAACCATCACCAGATCCCCCATAATCACCCGTTCAAGAAGCAAAAGCTTAGGTTTGTTGCAATCTGTTAATCTTGTTAACAGCTCCATGGACAATTCTTCTCAAACCCCTGTTGAAGACAGTTTGAAGAGGAAGTATTCATTGAATTCAGAGCGTAAAACAGGTGAAAGTTCCAAAGAAAGTGTAGCAAAGAAGGTAAAATCTTGTCCCACTGTCAAAAAGGCAAAGATAATCATTATGAGTAACACTTCTATAAACTCTAAAAATGAGTTGAATAATGTCAGTGAAGCCTCCTCCGGGAGGTGTGATTCAACTGATGTATCTAATAGTAAAATGCAAGCATCAGATCCTCGGGCAGAGTCATCTGATGATGTACCAGATTCTGTGGAAAGTGGTCTTAAGAGCAGTGCATCTTCTTCAAGTTCCAGTGATAATTCCGGATCTGGAATGTTGGAAAGAAATTTGATTTCAAATGATAAATTGAATAATCTTAATTTAGATGATAATTCACTTCTGATACCTCCAGTTGAGGACTTATTTTTTTCCTGCTCAAGATTATCTCAAGCTGAAAACACTCCTCAGCAGTTGTCTAATTTTCCTTATAATGAAAATGAAATGTCAAATGAAGCTAGAAACCAGAAATATGAAATTCTGAAAACTCTTTCTGATCGCAAACTAATCACTAAAAGTGATTTTCAAAAAAGCCTCTTATCAGCTATGCAGAGAACAAGAAATTCTCAAAATAACAGCAAAAGTTCAGATAATCAGATGGAAAGTAGACCTGGTAGTAGTAGTATGTCTGACTTTCAAAATGTCTTGCGAATTAAATTGGAGAAAGATGATGAAACTACTAAAGAGCAATGTAAATTTAGCAAAACATCAAATTTAAGAGACATCAATTCAACTCAACAGCCATTTTTTAAATCGCCTGCATCTAGTTCTAGTGGTGCTCAAAGCAGTGCATACCATAATATTTCAGTCAAGCAGGAAATGGATTTACCATCTGGTGATGAACTGCCTAATCCATTCTTAACCCGGAGAATTTTTATTCCAGATACTATGGACAGTGAATCTGCTGCTCAGGGTATAAACTCCGCTAATAATTCAGCCGCTGTAGGAAATTCTGAATCAATTGATGGAGAAATCGGTCGTTTACAAGCTCTGATGGATTCTAGACGAATTCCACTTAGTCTATTTGGAGCTTTGGAAAGCCGTATGCAGCAGCTTTTCCATAAATCAATGGGAACTGCTACAAGTGGTCGTGCTCAACAGTTATTACAGGAATTGCAAGCTGCTGAGGATGATGAACATCAACTTCAGGTACTTATAGAAATCAGCCAATTACTAGTCATGGGCAATGAAGACACATTAATTGGATTTCCAGTCAAGCAAATAATACCTATTTTAATTAATCTATTGTTAAAAGAATACAATTTCGAATTAATGAATCAAGCATGTCGAGCTTTGACTTATTTGATTGAAGCTCTACCCCGATCTTCATCCGTTATTGTGGAAGCTATTCCAGTTTTGTTGAATAAAGTTCAAGTTATACAATGTATAGATGTTGCTGAACAGGCATTGACTGCTTTAAAAATGCTGTCCAAATGGCATAGTAAAGCTATTTTGCAAGCAAGGGGTGTTTCAGCTTGTCTTATGCACTTAGACTTTTTCTCAATTAATGCACAGAGAACTGCACTTGCTATAATTGCCAACTGTTGTCAAAACATATTACCTCAAGAGTTCAGTCTAGTCCAGGATTCATTACCTATTTTGAGTGGCTGGCTTACACACCAAGATGAGAAATCTGTAGAAAGTATTTGTTTAGTTTTTTCAGGCCTTGTTGACTGTTTTCAACATGATAGTGACTGTTTGATGAAAATTGGTAGTAATGAACTTCTGACAAACATTCAGCAATTATTAGTTGTTTCACCTCCAATTATTAGTTCACAAATTTTTACTACAGTTGTACACATGTTAGCTGTGATGTGTGTTGCCTGTTCAGAAATTGTTGTCTTCCTCCTGAAGCAAGATTTTGCAGAAACTTTGCAATATTTATTAACTGAAAGTTGTGACAATTCAAAAGAAATTCAACTTACACCCAGAAGTCCCCATGAATACTTAGAGCTTTCATCTTTGATATGTGAAATTCTGCCTTCAATACCACCTAATGATTTATTCAGTGTGAATGCTTTAATTGTTGCAGTAAAAAGGAAAATCAGTCCTCCAAATTCTGTTCTTTGGCAATGGAAAGATGATACTGGTTATTGGCATTCTCATGATAAAAATGATAGTAAGAATATTGAAGAAGCTTTTCAGCGTGGCAATACAAGATTAATCATTGCAGACAGAGTTACTTTAAGTATTGATTTACAAAGAATGGAGCAGTTTGATGAAGGCACAAGTACATCTAGGCAGATTCGGCGGCACATAATAACCCCTGAGGATCAGTGTAAGAAGACTAGAACAGAAATCTTTGAAAAGCATGAGGATTTAGTGATTTCAAGCATTAAAATATTGTTTCCTGTTTTGTTTGAAATATACTGCAGCTCAGCTGGGACCACTGTGAAGCATAAATGCTTAAGAGCTATGTTACGTATGATATATTTTGCACCACCAGAAGTTCTCCATCAAGTTTTAAAACAGCAAAGTATTTCAAGGCATATTGCTTCTATGCTTGCTACTCAGGATATTAGAACAGTGATTCCTGCTCTGCAAATTGCTGAAATATTGATGCAAAAGCTACCATCAGACTTTAGAGTTCATTTCATAAGAGAAGGTGTTTTGCATGAGATTAGAGTTCTGGCTAAATTTGATCCTAAAACATGGCAAATTGAAACTATTTCTGAGGCAAGTACTTCCTTTTCACCTGATTCTTCACATATGCACTTACTTGATTATATAGGAGATGTTCAACAAATTCCAAAATCAGATGCAGGCCAGAGTACATCTTCCATGCCTGTAATCAGTAGTACACAAGGCTCTTCATCTTTAGCGAAAGATGATGAAAGTAATAGCACTAATGTTGCATCAAAAATTAGAGATGCTTTGAAACGACGTTATATGACCATAAAACGTACCTTTGGCTCTAGTGATAAGGATGGTAGTTCACTTTGTGGCTCTGATTTTGCAATTAGCATTGACAATAGAATAAAAATTAATTCATGGATTATAGAACAGGCTCAAAGCTTTGATGATAAATATTTTAACATTGATCAAATAAGCTCTCACCCTGTGATAAATGTATTGAATATTTTAACAAAAGCTGTTCAAGGATTAGAGTGCATGGATAATAATGGACTTCGATCTTTGGTTGAAATTCGTGATGTGGTCACTCAAAATGATATTTCTTCTTTTGAACTAATTCATAGTGGATTGGTTAAAAAACTTGAATTATTTCTGTCTGCTCCCCAAGGTGAGTCTTTACCTTTTGGAAATAAGCCTCTGGAAGATCGTTTAAGAACATTCCTGCATGTTTTTGTTGGCAGCCCACCTTTGGTAACTCCTGAAATTAATCCTGAAAATTTTGATGCTTCACCTCTTGTGAATTTAATCACAAAATTAAATGCTTGTGTCAGTCATTTAGAACAGTTCCCTGTCAAGGTGTATGATCAACCTACAAATGGGAATACTGGAAGACCTGGAGCTAATCTTATGAAGTTTTTCAACATGCATCAACTTAAGTGTCTGTTTCAACGCCATCCTTCTTGCACTACTTTAAGGCAGTGGCATAGTGGCCCAGTTATGATAGATCCTCTAGCATCAGTTCATAATGTTGATAGATATTTGATTAATCAGGGATTTGGATCATTAAGAGATGATGATGAGAGTGAGAGTGATTTAAGTTATGATGATAGCTCTGATGAAGATGGAGGTTTGATAGTTGCTGATATTCGAATGGACCACGGCCATGGATCACCCAAATTGCAGTTTCTTATTGGTAAAAATGTTCTGCCATATAACATGACTCTTTATCAAGCAGTTCGTCAATATGGAAATGGAGATAGTCAAAATTCCTCTTCTGCACAGCATTTAGATTGTGATTATCCTGTAGGATATGCTTCTGTGTGGTTGAAAACGCACACTATTTGGTATCGTCCAATACCACCTGAAGATTCTGAAGGAGCTTCATCCAACAGTACAAATACATCTCAAACCAGTTCAGGGAAAAAGAAAAGTTCATCTAGTCGATGCAGTCATTCAACTAAAAATACATCTGAGAGAACAAGAGCTTCAAAGAATAAAAAAGATGCGGTTTGGGATTATGGCATTGTTCCTAAAGTTGCATTCCCGTCTTCCTTTGTTGCAAAACTTGCTGGATTTGAATCAATCAAGGATCCATCATTGGAAGTAATTATTTTGCTGAGAGATATTCATAGCTTAAGCTCTCATTGGGGTCTGTTGTATGAGCTGAACTCCTGGTCTCTACTTATACCTCAGGCTACATTCATTAACAATGAATTAACTCTGAAAGTTAATCGCCAACTTCATGATCCATTAGCAATCATGACTGCAAACACTCCAACTTGGTTGTCTCATATCGCATACAATTTTCCATTCCTGTTTCCTTTTGAGACAAGACATCTCCTCTTTTATGTTACATCATTTGATAGAGAAAGGGCATTGCAGAGACTTATTGATACTGTGCCTGAACTTACAAACACAGAAAAAATTTCCCCTAGACTTGAAAAAAGGAAGAGAACTGTGTCCAGAAATAGCCTTCTGAAGCAAGCTGAAGCTATTTTGCAAGATCATGGAGATTCCAAAGCATTATTAGAGATACAGTACAAAAATGAGGTTGGAACAGGACTTGGTCCCACTTTGGAATTTTATGCCCTGGTTTCTAAAGAATTGCAAAGAACCGATCTTGATATGTGGCATGCTGTGGAAGTAGTTACCGAAGAAGAAAAAGAGCCACCTATGAGTTATGTGCATAGTCCTTCAGGGCTGTTTCCAATGCCTGTCTCTAGAAATGCCAGAACCAGCTCTTTAACCAAAGTTTGTAATAAATTTAAATTACTGGGAAAATTTTTGGCAAAAGCCATAATGGATTCCAGATTAGTTGATATTCCACTGAGTTTGGCATTTTTTAAATGGATGCTTAACCAAGAAAAGTACTTATCACTTGGCGACTTGCAACATATTGATGAAAGCTTAGCGCACAATATCAGCAAATTAGAGAAAATTATTATTGAGAAAAAGAAGTTGGAAAATGATAGTTCAATGAATGCTACTGAAATGAATCGGAGTTTGGAAAGTATTACTCTTGATGGTTGTTCTATAAAAGATCTGAGTTTAGATTTCACATTGCCTGGATATTCACGGATTGAATTGAAGAAAGGTGGAAAAGATATATCCGTTAATATACACAATTTAGAAGACTACTTGAAACTTCTGAAGTATTGGACCATGTCTGAAGGAGTGTCAAAGCAAATGAGAGCTTTCAAAGAAGGATTTGAATCTGTACTTTCCTTAAACAGACTGCAGGTTTTTTATCCCGAAGAGCTTGCTTATCTTTTTTGTGGCAATGTACATAATCAATGGGATATAAAAAGCCTGACAGATAGTTGTCGTCCAGATCATGGATATACTTATGAGAGCCAAGCTATTAAATTCTTGTTTGAAGTTCTCTGCAAATATAACCCAACACAGCAGCGTCAATTTATACAATTCATTACTGGATCTCCAAGACTTCCTATTGGTGGCTTGAAGTCATTGTCTCCACCTCTTACCATTGTGCGAAAGACCTCAGATGATGATGATAATTCTGATAGCTATCTGCCATCTGTTATGACCTGCGTCAATTACCTTAAACTTCCTGACTATTCCAGCATTGAAATCATGCAAGAAAAATTGCAGACAGCCATTAATGAAGGCCAACATTCTTTTCACTTGTCCTAAAGTTATAATTTCCAAAAACTTGACTTAGTGCTCTGTATTATTTTTTAATCAAAAGCTTGACTTTAAGAAGCTGTGGTTTTCATAAAAGTGGCAATTTTGTTATTAATTTCAATTTGTGTAAAGTACTATTTAAACAACTGGACATAAGTGTATGTGAAATTTTCCAGTGTTATGTGCTCAATAAATGAAAATAAGAATATGGCAATTCATTTGATTAAAAACTTTGCTATTAAATTTTCTTGCTCTAATGTAAAGTTTCTACTGTTGTACTTATATTGATCTCTTTTTAAAATTCCCCATGTTAGGAACATTTCTTTTTTTTATCTTTATTAAGTAAATATCTTTTATATTTCAATGGTAATGGTTCTGATTAAGTTTTTTTAATTTGAAAAGTTAAATGGCAATTTTAAGGTAATGAAAGATTAATGTAACTTTTTTAAAATGCCTGTTAATTTTTAAAGTTTTTTCTTTCTTTTTTTTGATTAAAACATTGTCTAGTCCATTGTTTAATCAAAAATGGCTTCTAAGAAGAGTGTTGTAAAAACTTGATTCTTGTTTTTAGTATGATCCAGTAAAGATTGATGATTAACCTGCTCATTATATACATATATATATATATATATACATGTGTGTGTATTCTAATAACTAGATAGTTCAGTACACATTTCTTTTGATGTTATATTATTTTGTTAATGTCAGTTGTGAATAGTTTTGAGTACAATATAAAAGACAAAGTGTTTTACAATATGTGAACATAATTTTCCCAAGTCCAAATTTATCATTGTCTGTTTACTCGATGAATAAAACTGTGTGGTGTAAATTAGTTTTTGCATTAGTCATTTAAAATCATTCATTACATACATTTTACAAGTTTTTTGAATGTAAATATATATCTACATTATAAGTACGATTTTGTATTCTGTTGCTCATACATATCCAAAGCTATATACGTATTTAACCCTCCAAGCGGTCTGCACGTAAAATTCCGCCATTCCAGAGATGCTTTTTCTGCCTTCAAGCAAGATTCCCAAAAGCGGCTGAGCCGCATTCTTAAAAATATGGCTCAACCGCTTTTGAGAACCCCACCTGAAAGCAAAAAAAATATGTGCAGTGCATTTTTGAAGTATCTCCAGAATGGCAAGACTTTAAGTGCAGATCGCTTAGAGGGTTAATTTTTATGTTCTTTCATTTTTTATTCTATAGCAGCGGTTCTTAAACTTTCAATCGCCGAGGCCCTCTTTTATGAATCAGCGTTACAAGGCGGACCCCACACACAAGATTTTGAACATCCCTTCCTGTCTTGATAAAAATACATGTTCTATTAGAGTTTTTTCATCAGGGAAAATTTTTAGGGATCTAGTCTAATATGGCATATCTTTCAATTTATCCCTACGAGACCTTTTCAGAGTCTGTAAAAGAGGGAAATCTCAACATTACATGAAAGACACTGCAGACCACAGTTTAAGAACCACTGTTCTATAGGACAAATTATGAGATGTGCTATTTGTTTTCAATTATGAAGCAAGATTTGTTAGAAATTTATCTTCGATATAAACCTCAAAATAAAATTTAACAATTTATGATACTTTTCAGAATTTAAAATAAGCATATGAACAAAATATATTTCTTTTTTAATTCAGAAGTGTTGTAAAAATATCAATTACACAAGGCACAGAGAACTATTTTGAAACACAAGCACTGAAAAATACTTGTCTTACTCAATCTAGCAACTTTGTTACAATATATAATTGAAGAGAAATGTGAATATGAACATATTTTCCTCAATCCATCACCTTTTATTTCATCAAAATGGCAACAAGTAGATTTAATGTTGAGGTAGAAAGAGAAGTAAAATTATGTTTTGGACAGTAAAACAGTTTTGTATGGTTATCTATCTTCACAGTAATTAGTAAGCACTTGTAATAAATTATAGTTTAAAAAAAAACTAAAAAACACACTTTTATAGTGAATTGAACTAAAAAGTAAAAAAATAATTCTTAATATAAGAATAAAGGATTAACGAAAAAATGTCATTGGGGTAAAAGCGTGGGGTGCTTTGTACTACATTTTTACTATAACTCAGTATTTTGGAATAGAACTAGTAAGAAATTGATAACAATTAATATGGAGCACTCCACGCTTTTACCTCAATTACATTGATTTTCTCATTAATCATTTTATTATATTAAGAATTTTTTTTTTACTTTTTCGTTCGATTCACTATAAAAGGGTTTTTCTGTAGTTTAAAAAAAACTATAGTTCATTTTTTACTCTTTAGTTCTATCTACAATAAAAGCGTGTTTTTTTTAGTTTTTAAAATTATCATTTATTCATTGTTGAATTTATCCTTGAGTTGGATACTTGGATCCGGAATTATGTGGAATCTGGAATTAGTCTTGCTCTTTAATGGATGTTAATTAAGGTGACCAGTCCTTTAGGTAGGACAGTCCTTCTTTTATAGGTTCTGTCCTTTCTCTAAAAATGTCCTCCTATTTGTCCCTCTTTTCAATATTTTAAAACAAGTCTGTTAATCTCTGTATTTAGAGAGGCAAGGCATAACCGAAAATTTTACAAAAGTACAGAAATTTAAACCAAACTTGTTTCCAAAAGGTCGAAGAAAGGACTGAAACAAATATCACAGGAAATAACAGTTATGAATGGTGTTTTTTAACTTTATCGGAAGTAAATTGGGCAGATATAGAAAATTGCGTAGAGTTTTTATAGAAAGAAATGCCAGATATTAAAATCGATGACAATTATATTGAATGTATATTTAAATTAGAACAATAGACAACTCAACGTTTAAATTGATAAGGGATGAGTGGAAATATTGACTAATAAAAGTGTGTTAAAAATCATTTTAATGCTCAAAATATAAAAGCAATAAATCATTCAGGAAACTGATCATATTTTCAAGAAAGCTGAGGTTAGTGGGACCATTTAGAAAAGAATCGTTATAGCTAACTCACTTTAGATATAATTATTAAACTGAGACATCACACACACTTAAACTCAATCATTTAAAAATATCCTACATTTGTACTCTCATTCGAAAATATAGCAGTTTAAAATTTCTCTGTTCGGAAGACATTTTTTTTTATTTCGAATTAAGCATATTTAGTATTATTTCGCCTTTATAAATTTTGAATGCTAAGAATATCCGTGAAAATTTTTTATGCTAAGCCAAAAGGTTTGTAATTTATAATTTCAATGCCAGGCTTGTTATATTTAATGCGTTAGCACTTTTTTTTTTTCGATTTGTGAAATTTTGGTATAATCTGCATAAAGGCTTATACAACAATGCTTTAAAAATGTGAAATTTGTATGCGATTTTCCCTCTAATTGTTGAATTTTACTAAGAATAAAAATATATAGTCAGCAGAGTTTTGCAGGTAACGTCTTTTAGCAGCTTCTCTGCAATAACTAGTTACTACTTTGTATACTAGAACGTCAAGTCATTTTGTAACAATCTTTTATGTTCGGTGATTTTTAAGATTTACGACTATGAGTGTGATGTTTGCGTAAAATTGGTGAACTTTTTATCAAATTATTTTGGACGTTCCTGCCAATTTATGGACTGAGTCATCTTTTCCGCGATTCTGTAGACGAAAATACACTCGGACAAAAAAAATTAGCGCACTAAGGAGTCGTCAAAATGAAACGAAATTTTACATACGTAATGACTACTTTGATATAAGTAAATGATAAGAAAATAAAAAAAAAGGATTATTTAGTTCAGAGAAAAGGCAAAAGAACGGAGGATTTAATATCCTGCTGTGAACCCCCTCTAGCGCGAATGCACGATGCAATACGATTGGGCATTGAGGCATACAAGTTCTGTATGATGTTCTTGAGACATTTCGTTCCATATTTGCTGTAACCTTGCCTCTAGTTCGTTCAAACTCGGGATGCCCAACTCGCCGTCCCAAATGATCTCAGATAGGCTCCATTGGAAACAAATCTGGGGATCGGGCAGGCAATGGTAGGGTAGTAACAGTGCGGAGAGTCTTGTAACACCCTTGCCGTGTGAGGCCGAGCATTGTCTTGCTGAAAAATGGCTCCTGGGAGCCGTTGCATGACTGGCCTGGCAACACATGTGGTTGCAGAATGTCATGGTGCCACGGATCAATACTAGGGGTGACCGTGTATTGTAGGCAGTGGCACCCCATACCATCACTCCAGCTGTGGGAGTGATGTGTCGCTGTAGAGCAAAGGCAGGATTGAGACGTTCACCACGGGTCTCCACTCCTGAACACGATTGTCATCACTGCTGAGATTGAATCTTGATTCGTCGCTAAAGACGACCTAGTTCCATTCCGCTGCTGTCCAGTTTTCTCGTGCGTGGCAGCTTTCCAAACGGAGGCGTCGATGGGTGGTCGTCAAGGGCAGCACACGTAATGGGCGCCGCGATCCCAAATGTCCTTCAGCCAGACGCCTTCATATGGTTCGAGAAGACACACGGGCCCCTAGTGAAGATGCTACCTGTGCCTGGATGGCGGCCGATGAAGCAGTTGGCTGTATGCGTGGATTTCTTAAGATGTGGCGGTCTTCTCTACGATTGATCTGTCAAGGGCGTCCTGTGCCTGGTCTTCAGTGTAAATAACATCTCTCAGATCCACTGGTCCCAACACCTCCTCACAACACAATCAGAGCGGCCTACTCGCCTAGCTGACCACCCAACTTCCATCATGCCGATGATTCTTCCCCTCTCAAACTGCGACAGCTGCTCATGTTGTCTTCAAAAATTTCGTAATGGCATGTCTACCTCAGCTCTTCATTTGTAAACGATTCAGCACACTCAAACAAGCTTTGGTTACCTGTTTTATACTCCACGGAGAACGACGTTAAACGCCTTCTACCACAGCTATATGTAATGCGCAATCACGCTGCATTTCTAATCATTCACTTATCTCCCCAACATGTACCTTCATGCCAAGTTTCGTTACGATCCCGCAATTATTTCTTGGTGCTTAAATTTTTTGTCCATGAGGGTACTACTGTTCTTGGCTTCGTACTGGAATTGAGCCGGGGAAAAAAATATGTTTTTTTTTCGGTTTGATTTATATACCTTGATTTTCATATTTTAAATAAATAAACATATTTTTTGCATAATTATTGCAAGGCCAAGTGCACGATGTGAGCGTCTAGCGACGAAGCTACATATAATCGCGAACCTAGTTGTCGAATGCGATTTTCATCATGGATAACAATGCTAATGATCTCTGTTCTCTGCTCATCGCTCGTATCGTACATGCTGGTTCATTTTATCAATTCCCATAGTGTACCGATTAAAAAAATAAAATCTTCTATATATATAAATTTTGTTAGAACTACATTTTATGTTTATGATAGAATTGTATTTTTAGTACAAATAAAAGAACGTACATATACTAGTCATTCGAAACCGAACCGATAGATTTTTTTTAGTTGAATCGGAAATAAAAAATGATGGTCCGAAGTCCTGGTACTAAGGGTCATATCGTGGAGAACAACATCCGAAAATTAAGTGATGTTCGCATCGAAGCGTGTTTGTGCAAATCTTTCGTTTAATTGCCTTTGTAATTTCTCAAGACCTAAGTCAAATAAAAAACTCAACCTTGAATCATGAACTTCAAATGCCTCATTGCAAAATCTATGCCATGTTTCTTGATAAAATTGTGTAGGTACTTATATCACAAATCTCAGGTATTCAGTGATTTACCCACTTGTTTCTTTTGCATTTGGTTATGCTTTTGAGGAGAGAGGTTGCGTACAGTTTTATCCAATATGTTATAGTTCCATTTTGGGTTTTTCTTCAATCTTATTTTTGGCTGCCTTTTTAAACAGGCTGGTGGAGTTATCAGTACCGATTCACAATTTCCTAGCCCTTTGCTTCAAGTGGGTTCAAGTACAACTCTCGGGGGTTTCTCTCGAGAAATACTATTTGGTGATTGATAAGATGGCGATGACACTATAAAAACTAGATAAAACAAAATATTGACTGAGAACGCGGTTCGTCTGAATCATCACTCAAAAGAGTTTCATCTTAAATTTGATTTTTTTTTCTATGACCTTGATTTCTTGAAATTTTCGAGGATACAGAAGTATTTTTACCGAGTTGAAGGATGTCATTAACAAATATTATCCAGTTAGCAAGAAACTTATTTAACCCGCGGTCACTCGCGCCTGTTTTTGCTACCGTCGTTACTCGCGGGGTGTAGAGAACACTCCAAACTTTTAACACGTGTATTTAATTATGAAAATAAAATTAAGTCATTATGATACATATTTATAAAGTACAAGATGTTTTTTTGTATTATACAAATAAAATTATTAAATTAATTGCATACAAATGAGACTAACAATAAATTAAACTAAACATACAAAATTTTCATTTTAAAACACAATTTTATATTTTTTCATAAACCAGTATATAAAACTTATATACCAGTAATAAATATACTTTATAATTAATGGGATAATGACAGAAAGTAGAAAAACGTTTTAATCATTTTCCAAACATTCAGAGCAGACTGTATACATATGCTCAACTTCTCACGGGAGTTCTTAGCCCCCAGATAAGGCCGCGGTAGCCGAGTGGTACAGGTATCGGACCGTGGCTTGCCTTGTCACGAGTTCGAGCCCAGTACGACTAAAGACCCGCCGTGTAGGGCAGCGATGCACGTTAAATCTGTCGAGAGCTAAAACGTCCTCCCGTTGGTGTGGTGTGGTAGTTAGGAGAGGGGGGTGCCAGCTCAGGTGTCGTCCACGTCACTTGACCATGGTGCAAAATTACGTGGTCCGTCGCCAAAAGCCCTCGTGTTGCTGAACAGTGCGACGTTAATATTCAATCAATCAATCAGCTCCCAGATAAACTTTTGAAAAGGTCATTACATTCCAATCTCTCGAGAAAGAGGTATTGCATCAGGCCTGAAGCTTCAATGACCTAAAATGTGCAGCTACAAAAAAAATGGTTCTGCGCATTCTTTTTAGAATCCTGGGAGGATTTTCTTGTTGCTGGGGTGTACAGAACACCCTGCGCGAGTGATTGCGGGTTAAAATTAATTACATTATTACTAGAATCTGACATTACAGTTCATTTAGGAAAGATAACAGAGAAAGAGATATGGAGAGAGAGAGAGAGCATATCGCCCTGCTTGCATCTCAATATCCGGGTTACTCAAAACCCATACAGCACTTTTCTCATTAGACAACTGTTGGGGATATGACAAACCTAAGCGTTCTGGATCTTGTACCTCGACTTTCTTCTGGACCAGGGATGGCGAACCAGTGGCACGTGACACAATATTTTTGGCACGCCAGTGATCAAAATGAATTGCATTTTATATTTCAAAGTTCACTATAAAATACTACGAACAAATGCGAGTGATCGGCCCCTGGGCGGCGGGGAGCACACTCGTTTGTTATTGTATTGCCTTAGTTACGTCGTTGACTACAATTGCTTATAATGTAAAGTCTATCTACGCATAACACAGCCAATTCTATTGACACAACTGTATTTTAAAGTTTATGTGTGTTATCTTTACGGTTTTTAACTGTTATTTAACGTGGCTAGAGTTCAGAAAAAGAGCAAGATAGTAAGTGTAACAGAGAATTTCAAATTTGGTAGTCCGAGTAACTTGACATTATTAATAAAAGAGACAAAGTGGTGTGTGTTTTATGTTCTGGGAGAGTGGTAGGCAGTATACATCGTCTGTGTAAAACGGTATTTTGAAATAAATCGCAAACCCACTGTCAAAAAAAGTGAACCACAGCCAAAATAATTAATTGCTTTCAAACCGTCTGTCAGATGACTCCAATTCAGCATGTATTCTACAAAAAGTAACATCTTAAAATCCTAATATAAATTATTTGTCATCCAATCTGCAACAACAGAAGTCACACTAATGTTATATTTTACGTACATTACACGTATAACTAAAACATTTATAACTATACAGTACAAAAGGTATTTCTTTCGTAGTCAATAGAGTTTTGTGTTGTTAGTCTTATTATGTTTTATTATTTTCCAAATAATTACAAGTCAAAATTATTTGACGGCACGTCTATACCTCATTAAACACTTTTTTAGAAAAAATGGCACGTGGATCCATAAAGGTTCGCCACCCCTGTTCTAGACACTTTATATACACTCAATAGGTCCCTTCCCATATTGGATTGAATGGTAACGTGACAGCCGATAGTTTGATCAAGTCTGCCACTGCTGACACCTTGCGGGGTATCACTTGTTTAACTTTTGCCGAATTCTCCTCTATTTTATAAGGATAGAATTAAATGCACTTTGAATAATACCCCCTGCTCACACTTGGTATTTTGGGAAACGACCTCGTCGGTATCATCAACTTAATATTCCTAGGAATCAGCAGATGGCTCTATCATATCAGATCTCTTACTTTTTAACGGGGACGGAAAATCTTCCCAGATTGTTCTACGTGCAAAGCTGATCAGGTCTTCCTCAGTCATATTCTGATTTGCTTAAGGCGACTTGGTAACCTTTGAGCTACTTTCTTTCTTTATGTATTTAAAAATTATATTTTAACATTCTATATATATAATGTTCCTATTCAAGAAAATGATACGAGATGAAATTTTTCACATATTATTCACACAATTTTAATAATTGAAATTTTTTTTGAAGAAAAAATTTGTGGAACATTTTAAAATCTTACTTCTTTTGTAATTATTAACTTTTTGACCTGACATTTTTTTCTAATATACTTATGGATTTTATAAACAACTTTTTAGGGATCGATTTTACAATAACTTAATTCGTTTTTGAGAAAAAAAAAATATAAAATGTTGATATGCATGCTAAAAATCAACGAAAAAGACAATATCTCATACATTTTATTTTTTTTTAAAAAAGAGTATTTAGTTTACAGCAAAATGGATCCCTAATTTTGTTACATGCTTTATGTGCAACACACAGTAAAAAAAAAAAAAAAAAAAAAAA
>BMAV01022671.1:66594-82253 GCA_019973955.1 Trichonephila inaurata madagascariensis
TCCAAATAAAATTGCTTGAAATTCCAGCCAATGGGGTTCTTCGGCGCTCTACGTCATAAACAAGATGGCGGCTCCGGTTTCGTCTAACACTTCAGATATGCCGTATAATATTTTAATGGTGTATAATATTTTATAACGGCGTATAATATTTTAAATAGAATGGTGCTCTATTTTTAGTTTACACCCATCAACAATTGCGCAAGCGAAATGAAAGAAATAATTTTGGATGTTCATTTTACGAAGCAGAAAAATCGGCGAGTAATTTTTCAATGTGGAGATAGAGCGCGGCTGACGTCAGAGCGTATCGTTTTGTTTACGGCAACCCTTCCCCCTCAGATTCGGCCAAAAATTGGACGAAAAAATTGCATGAAAGATATATGTGTGATACGGCCTTTAGGGAACTAAGTATATTGAGATCTCGTATATACATGTTTAAAAATTCTTTAAGATGCTCCGTTGAAACCATCCTATTTTCCATTGATTACAAGTGCCAATATATTGACTTTTGGAAAAATCATAGGTTTCACAGTAATCTTTTTAGTACTTTTCTGTTTTTCTCTGGCAAGGTTCACTAAGGTGGTACAGCTCAATATCGTGATGTGTAATTTTTTTTTTTTGTATTTGGTTGAAAATTCTTTTAGAATTCTTTCACGTCCTCCGTGTTCAATAAGCAAATGAGCTTCATGAAGTACGTGAAATAACTCAGAATCCATGATATAATATTGTATAATACAACCTGTTAACTGAGTTTATTTTGTTTTGCACAATAATTACATCATAACGATTCAGCAACCAATATTTACCGGGTTTCTTCTTAGTAATCCTTTTGGCTTTTTGTACACAAAATATTAACTTCTGGTCAGTAGTCTCTCTTTAAGAAAAGACTTTTTTTTGCAGCATTAACTTGAATTTTGGGCAGTTCGTCATCGATCAGTTGTTTCATGTCTATAGACCATGACTCCTTCTCCAACATTACAGCTTGCACCAGACAAATTCTGAGCCTGAAGCATGCATTAAAAGTCACATGTCACCCGATATTGGAAACGAATTGGAGATGTATTTCATACTATGCCGATTTCTCATTAGGCATTCTATAGAATGCCTATTGTGACGGGCTCACGCGTCTTTTCTGTAACATAACCTCTGGGTTCTTTGACGGCCAAGATTAATGGCAAATCTTTTCCAACCCAAATCCAAGAAGTGAAATGCAATTGTGAAATGCAAATAAGATAGCTTTTAAAAGAACAGAAGTTTCAGTAAGCAGGATGGCAATTTAGAGAAAGTTATGTTTAGAAGAGATAGAAGTGTGAATTGACGGCCTATCAAAAGATTACCAAGATTTCTAGCCATTACTACAAGGTGCATACTATTGCACGCGCGCCTAAAAGTCTCTGAACAGTGATTGAACTTTAGCTTGAATCAAGGTAGGACTGATTATTTGATATTAGGACTTGTAATATTATCAGAATTGAAAGTAGGCGGATAATATAATTATTTAGATAAGTGATCCAAGTTACGCGATGAGGTTTAACTACAGCTGTGTGTTTGATTTATTTTCACTTAATATAAGTTTATCTAATTTATTAGAAATTTAAGTTATATTCTTAATAAAGTCATATTAAGAATTTTAAAATGTCGATTCATTTCGAGAATCCCACACCTCTAATTCACGCTGACAATCAAAGATATGGTCGCCATAGAACGACCATATCACACTATGTAATGTGGGAAATATGAATTATTCCATACATTGCTGGCTAGTTTTAGGCATTATATAATATGCTTTGTCATTCTATAGAATGCCGGATTTCATACTTTGCTGGTAACATATATATTATTTCCATTCCTTAAATTAGTCAATTCGTCCTTTACTCCCTTAATTTTATTGCCTCCGCTTAAAAATTAACATTATATGAAACTTGTAACTTCTTCACTTGGACTGAAGAAAGACCCTGGTAATCAACCTTACAATTTTTTCACCTTGATAAACAAAGCAGTTGTGACATCTCTCGCGTTCTTCTTCTAACATAACTCCTACGTTCTTTGACGGCCACGATTAATGGCAAAACTTTTCCAACCCAAATCCAAGAAGTAAAAACGAAGCAACAATGCAAATAAGATAACCTTTAAAAGGATAGAAAATTTAGTGAGCAAGGATGGCAATTTTAGAGAAAGCTTAGTTCGGAACAGGTGGAAGTGTGATTAGACGGCTACTCAGGAATCACGGAGATCACGCCCGTTGTACAAGGTGCATACTATTGCACTCGCGCCTACCCTGAATATCTGAAGTTGATTGGATCGATGATTATTCCTCCAAGGTAGGAAGATTGTATTCTGAACGCTAGTATAATATTGAATCGAGATTAGGCAGATAATTAGTTATATTTTGATAAGTGATCTAATTGCGCGATCTGACTTAGTTAAACGGCCGTACCTTGGTTTATTCTCACTTAATATAAGTTTGTTCGTTATCTAAGTAATTTAAGTTAGATTCTTAATAAAAGTCATATTAAGAATTATAGAATGTCTCACCTTCCGATAATCCCAACCTCTAACTTACGCAGAACCCCCATCGACAGATGGCTATGTCACACAGTGTTTCCCTTTTGATCTGAGTTCATGACATCTAAACTATTGTTTGTAAAAAATGCAACACCATGAAGTAATCATCGAAATGAAATGAAATTTGCAGCAAATGCCAATTATAGGGTTTTATGCTAAGTAGTGAAGTTTCTGAGTCACCACGCATGCGTGGTGTGAGCAGTGCCCTCTGAACTGATGCTGAAAGTTCGTAAATAGAGAACTGTAGTGGGACGTTGAAAATCGTGCATGGTTATTTGTTAGCTGCGAATGGTTAATGGGGCATAAGTATGCCTCCACTACCAAATAAGGTGAAATTTCAATAACTGATGGAGTCAGAACGGGGGAGAATCTTCGGTCTTTGTGAAGGAGGATTTTTCTGTCGTGCAATAGCAGCTCGTGTGCAGCGGAACAGTTCCACGGTGATGCGAGTTTGGAAACAGTGAACCGACGAGTTCCGGACAACTAAAAAAACTGGGAGTAGACGAAAGAAGGGGACATCAGGGCGTGATGATAGACATTGGCCCTCATGACGGTGAATGATCGTACAGCTTCCTTCAGGCAGTTGGCAGTACGTTGGTCTACTGCTACAGGCGTATTAATGCCATTTTAGTCAATTCGTCGACGTCTGCTGCACCGTGCACGGTGTGCTAGGTTTCCTTTATACAGGATCCCCCTCATGGCAAACCATAGACGGCTACGTCTGCAATGGGCTCATGGACACAAAGCATTGAAGGCTCTGATTGGTAACAAGTTGTCTTTCCTGGCGAATCGTGCTTTAATTTGTAAAACCATGATGGCCGCATTCGTGTTAGATGCTATGATGGTGAACGCTGCCTTTCAGAGAGCCTTATCGAAAGTAATAGTGGCCAAAAACCAGGAGTTATGGCAATTTTGTATCTTGGATGATCTCAACACCTGCGAATTAAGGGTAATCTGAATAGCAACAGGTACGACCGTGAAGTACTAGAGCCCGAAGTTGTTATCTTCCTTAAAGGCATCCCTGAAGGCATCTTTTAACAGAATTATGCACCCCACACGTTGCAAGGAATGTTCGAGACTTTTGTTCCGCCCAACACATGCAACTTCTTTTTTGGCCTGCTTATTCACCGTATATGTTACCTATTGAATATGTGTGAGATTTGGCTGGTCGGCATCGCGCTCGTGATCCACGTCCTACAGCTTCAATAGACGAACTTTGGGTGCGCATACAAGCGATATGGAATTCTCTTCCACAAGTAGACATTCAACATCTGTTTGACTCCATGCCACTTTGTGTAGCAGCTTTCATTGCAGCGCGTGGTGGCTACACCACAAATACTTTTTTTTTATTTGAAAAATTATTCATTTATTTGTACCAATACAAGTCTCACTTCTGTGTTACACTTCATTTAATTCCGATGACTCCTTCATGGTGTCGCGTTTGTTACAAACAGCTGTTTAGTAAAATACCTTTTTCCACTCAACTATATACTATTCAAAGAAAGAAAGTTTTCAAATATTTAAGAACAGCCAAAAAAATGTAATTTAATGGCCAATGGTGTACCCTGCTCTCAACCTACACCTTTCATTCCGTCTTTTACCTCTTTCATAAATATTTAGCGCATTCCATACCATTTAAGATCTGGACCAATAGTATTTCAAGTTGAGGTTCCGTTTTGTATCTCTATTGTTCTGCTTCGAGATTATGGATCGAAAAGTAATTCTAAAATTCACTGAACATTACATTAGCATTAAATATATTTCAACAAAATCTGAATTTTCAGTCTCCTCCCCCTCAGCCACAATTGCGTATACAAAAGTGGGGTTTAGTGATTCAACCCCCCTTCCCTAAAGTTAGTGTGTTTTAACATGTACTTTTTAGTATAAAAGTTACGTCTTGAATCTTCCGTCTTCGCGTTATTTTTTAAATATAATCTCCTCCCCCCGCTCCTATTGCATAAAGGAAGTTTGTGTACACTACTACATCCTCTTTCTTCGTATTTGTGATTTGTGTAAATAAGAAAAAATATTGATAAAATTAAGAAAAGAAACAAAATTACTTCCGTACTGAATAGATTTGTGTATAAAGGTGACATGACACACAATAATGATATAAAAATTTGCTTTAAAACACTAAGATTTATTATTTTTTTTTATATTTATATATATATAGGTGATTTACTAAACACTTGTGTGTATGATTAATCGAAGTTTTAACCATGATTTGTTAAACCTGCGTTTTTAAAATTTTATTTGTGTAATAAGCATGAGTAATATTAATTTTAAGAAACTATTGAGAATAATGTAATAAATTATTCCGAAAAAAATGATTAAGTTTTTAACTAGATTCTTTTATTACAACAGAACTGTGAATTGTATTTAGATAATTACCCGTTTGAATTCATTTTTACATTCGAACTAACAATTTTAAAACAATTGCAATATGCATCTAGTAAGAGCTATTATCATTAGGTGTTTTTTATATATACAATGCTGTGTTATCTAAGGTAGGAAATAATTTTTATATATAAATATATTTAGAATATTGAATATTTGTTAAATAAAAATGGATTTTCTGGATGGAAGAAATACACACATACACACAAACCCCTCTAAATGTATGAAAAAAAGGGGTTTTTTTTAACACCCTTTTATATATATATATAAGTTTCACTTGTACGTAACGGAATCTTTGAACTCAATTTTTACACGCTTTAAAAGGTCAGAGTAATTCGAAATTTTGCTCACACTCGTACAGGACCTATGACAATACAATAATTTAATAATTTTGTTCCATTGTCCTGTACAGGATCATCAGGATTAAAGATTTCTAATTTTCAGATCCCATCCCGGATCTGGCGACTAATTTCAGATCCCATTCCCAGATTTGGCGACTAAAAGATTAAGTTACAACTTAGTTCGATTCACTATAAAAGGGTGTTTCTTAGTATTTTTAAACTATAATATTTATTGTAATTGAAGAACATATTGTGAGTTCTCGATTGTTGTTACTAATGCCACCCGCTCGGCAAAGGCCAGATCAAGGCCCACGAAATTCATCATGGCAAAGGGCTAAGTGATGCCTGTCGTTAGCCGTAGCTTTGAGCACCATACAGGTGACAGAACGATTTGGCTCGATTCCACCCCAATTTAGAGGGAGAACACTCTGGGAGTGGTCAGAGGCCTCCCACCTCTCTTCCCCTTCCACCAACCACACGAGAGGACTTGCGGCTCGACGGCTATTTAGAGTACCCCCATGCCGCAAATGCACTGTACATTTACAAACATCCATGTCTTCTCTGGGATTCGAACCCAGTCCCTACTGCACCGCAGTAAGCTTCGCTAACCACTATACCGGTTGGGCCCGACAAGAGTTCTCGATTAATAACAACAAAGTATATTCAAATTAAACTGTTTTTCAGTAGTCTGTTGCCTTTTTGGTACCATTCAATATTTCAATAGTCTTTTCGTCTTAATTGCATTCATTTTTCTCAAGATGAGAATTTTTCTGATTTTTAAAGTAATTATCGCGATCGAAATTGTACTTGAAGAACCTAAAAAGGTTATTTGGAGTGATTTTTTTTTTCAGAAACACACGGAGTTGCTCAGTAAAATTCAACTGTTGCCTCATCATGTATTGATGGTACAGTTTGGTAAATTAGTTTTCCTCGACCTTCTCTCTTTTTATCACTACGGACCAGTCAACGTTTGATAATTTTACTGAGGGGGAGGGGATGTTGACTGTTTATATTTTAGATTGTTTTGATTTATTAATTTTTATTTAATTGTGTGTGTGTGTGCATTTAAACATGCCTTCAAAACAAAATATAGAAATAAAATTTTTTTTTTAAAAAAATGAATATAAAAGGATTTCCATAAAAAGTCGCACAAGCTTGATAGAAATACACAACAGTAAATAATATAGAAATAATTTATATAATGTTCCTTGTGCGGCTCGGTACTATATTTGATCCATGGGTCGGTACTGGTCCGCCGCTTGGGGGTTGGGGACCACTGCGCTAGATTACTCTATTAGCGACATATGGCATTGCGTTACATTGCTTATTTTATATTTAAATACAAGCATGAATATAAAAATTGTTATAAAAATATTTTACATTAAAAAAGAATCTCTGGAACCATTTTCATATTCATAAAGAAATGTCAATTTTTTTTTCTAAAAATTCAAAAATTTACGAGTGTTTACTTTAAAAAATGTTGTATGATGAGCAAACTTATTAAAAAGTGCGAGAGTTGTCTAAAAAGCACACGACCTTTGTCTACTAGATAGAGTATATTACTTACGAGGCGAGATTCCTACCCAAATCTTGTTCAAAACCGCCCATCGGGTATAACGGTTCGCGACGCTGACTGAGGTGCCGTAGGGTCTGGTTTCGAATCTCGGATAAGGCATGGATGTTTGTGTTGTAATCCTTCTCTTCTTTGTGATGTGTGCTTCTCACGTTTACTTCTATGTAAACCCCCGTGTGATACTTTGTGGTGCACTGGGTTATAAATGTTCTCAGTAAAAAAAAAGAAAAAAAAAGAAAATCTTGTTCAAAGCAGGCCTTTTGCACTTCTATACACTTAGTCCACTTATCCTTACACCTGGATGTCTACCTTTGGAATTTTGTTCATCTGTAACAACACGCATTCCACATTATCTTCTACTACCACTCTCAAAATGGGACGCTTTTAATAGGGTTTTCAATTTCGAAAACGACCAGAAGTCTTAAGGATCTATGTCATGAGAGTAGAGAGGTTGGGAACTACTGGAATTCCATGTTAAACTAAGAAAAGTTTTTTTTATGTTCTGTCGCTGTAGTTCAGACAAAAGTTTCACAATCCCTCAGTGCATGTTCAGATCATTACGTTATTTAACTAAACCTCTTCGGGTATCTCCAGTAGGATCGAACGATGATCCTCTTTTACCTGATTTTAACCTCTCAAGGGCAGCTGCAGTCCTAGCGGTTTTTGGTCACCCGGAATGCTGGTAACTTCCCATTGATATGTGGCCATTTTTGAATCCATCGAACCCCTCTCTCGTTTGTGTTATCCTCATGGCATCGTGTCCAAACGTCTGCTGAAACTTTTGAATTGTTTTGCTTTGAGAATCCCCAAGTGTTTGGCGAAATTTAATTCAGTATCTTTGCTCAATTTTTTTCACCCGTAATTAAAAAAAATCTAACATTACGAATTACAATAACAGTTATTGACCAACAGGTAAGGTCTGGCTCCCGCGAACGTGAAGAAGAATTTTTTATTGTTACTAATGGCACCACATCGATAGTGTCAGAACAAGACTCACAAAATTCATCGTGACGGGGCAGGTTTCTTCGCCTGTTGTTAGCCGCAACTTTGAGCACCATAGAGGTGATAGTACGTTTTAGCTCCATTCCGCTCCAATTTTATGAGAAATATCACTCAGGGATCTCTCACACCTCTTGCCCTACCACCAACCACTCAAGAGGACTTTCGACTCTACGAATACTTCAAATGCCCCCGTGTGGCACAGACACTATGCATTTACAAACATCAATGCCTTCTCTGGGTTTCGAACCCGGAACCCTATGGCACAGCAGTCAATGTCAATAATCATTATTCAGACTACGAGGCTTAAGAAAGAATTCAACCATGTACATGTATGCTTCAACTGAGGTAATTGGCAGTACCTTAACATAAGTACCATGTGCAAAAAAATTCAAGTTTGGATACCTTTCAGAAAGCTTTCGTATGTAATGAATTTCATGCAGATCATAACAAAATTAAGGATCTTAGAATTTATGATCCTCTTTAATTAGTTATCTTACCTTTCTGACATCACCTTTGACGTCTTCCAATCTCTGCGACAAGTGGGATTCTGATCTATCCAGAATCCCGATAAACTCTTGTCTCTGAGCTTCTAGTCTCGTGGTAGCTCTCAGGACATCTTGAATTCTGGAACTGTGCCTCTGGCTTTCGGTTTCCAGCGAATTTAACTGGACTTGAACTTGTTGAATAGCATTCACCACATTGGAATCTAAGAAAATTTTATTCAAATTATATATATATAAAAAAAAATCCAATTTTTTTTATACATTACTGTGCTTTAAAATAGACAAATTGTTTTTGTTGACTAGTGTTCATCAAACATTAAAATTTAAACAAATACTACACAAACTTTCAAGGATGTCTTAAGACATGAGCCAACTAGACCCGGGTCCAGGACCTTGTTCCATTCTGGACTCTGTCTTAATAAGATCATGATTCGAATAATTTTAATGTGATCAAATGTTATTCTTGTATGTATTCTCTGAAAAACAAGGAATTTCAAATTGTATGTCCACTGGCAAAAGTGGTAAGTCTGTGTTATTTTGTGATGGCCGTTGTCCATGTCTAGGCCTAGGCCTAATACCATAAACTATCATTCAACACATTTAGTCGAAATGTTGCCACCGGTCGAGCCGGTTTGTGCCAAGAGTTTTGAGATTGTGAGTCGTGCGCATTTACTTGTTTCAAATTACCGTTTGAACAAGTATTTGTCTATGCATGCTACGAGAGTATATACCGTCTACTTTTGAAGTTCTCAAATAGGGTTTACTTTTGTGTAGTGACCTAGGGCCACAAAAAATCTTAAGATTTCTCTGGGCTTAGGACCTCAGAGAGTCTTAAGATGTCCCTGCAAACTTTAACAAAATGCTGATATTTTTAAATATACTGCAGTGCTTTGTAGGTCGAAAATGGTCAAGAATATCTTATTGAACAATGTTTACCAGTGGTGTACACAAGAGTGGGGCCATAGACCTCCCATAGACCAACAAATTAATTTTTAGCATAAAGTCTACATCTCGGTACTTTTGTCTACGTTTCTTAAAAATATAACGCCTCCCATGAAAGTAGTTTGTGTCCGCCACAGCTGTTCACTACATTAGAATATAAGAAATCGTGTTATACAAATTTTTTTTTAAAAAAAAACCCCTCTACTTTTATATACATTACTTTACAGGGACCAAGCTGTTTTTGTTGAACAGCGTTCACCACATTGAAATTTAGACAAATGTTATACAAATTAGAATAAAATGCTAATTCTTTTATATACTGCATTGCTTTACAGGACAAGAATGGTCAATTATCTCTTATTGAATAGTGGTCAACATATTGGAATTGAAGAAAATGTTGTGAAAATTATCGAAAAATTATATTTTTCCTAAAAATTATAGTGTGATTTATGCTTCACAAAATTAGCCAAACTATATTTGTTAAATAGCGTTCATTCACATTGGAATTTAAACAAATACTGTACATGTTTAAGCAAAGTGTCAATTTTTATGAACTACAGAATTTTATAGATTAATGCAGAGGTCGGAAAAGTTTCGGAGAGAAGTGTCAAGTTTTAAATGAAACCATGTAACTAATATGTCAAAAAACTATTTACACAAAGAGACATTTTTGTAAATAGCCACATACGCGTGAGCAAGAGGTAAAGTGTAACTTTCGATATTATTTGCGATCAAGACCATCATACTCCAGGTAATATATATTTTTAAATAATATTTAAATAAAGCTTTGCACACAGTAGCATTTGTCATCCCTTCTTAAATTAAAAACTGTTGATATCTTTATTTCTAGGGCTCACTTTCAAGAACAACCATTGTCAAAAAATGATAAAATATCATAATGTTGGGAATTAAATTTTCAAGCATCATAAAAAATATTGTTCCTACGTATAATACTGTAAGAACTTAATGTTTATTTTTATAATTAAAATTGATTGTTCCTACGAATAGACACATTTCAATTATCTTTTTATTTACTTCTAAACACATGTCACAAAACACGGAATGTGTTTCTGACAAATCTGATGGCGGCTTAAGTATATCTCTTGCTCAATTTCAAGAGGCTTAAGTATATCTCTAATTCATGTATGCAAACAATCAAACGTTGCTGAAAACTACTTAGAGGAATGTCTTCCTATGGAGGTCTTTCTACCTCTTAATTAGACTTAAATTCTTAATCGTTCAGTAGATAATAATCAACAAATAAGATAAAATTTTTTTTTTTTAAATCAATTCCTACTTAAGTCAACAAAGAAAATTTTTATTTTGGTTACTTTTTATCAAATAATTACAATTAATATAAATATGTACATACATATGACAGAATCACAACATTAAGTGGTATTTAATTTATATTAATTATCATTAAAGTATCGTATTGTCATCCAAAACAATCGTGTATATAAAATTTCAATTCAACTGAATGCTTTATAACGTGAGAAAAAAAAATCTTTTAAAGTTTTGACCCAAGTCGCTAAAAATGAAACCAACGTGGCTATATCTGTAATTCTTTAAATAATGAGTTTCAGTCAATTAATTTTAATTAATTTCAATTAAATTATATTTTTACCCAATACAATAGTGTATAGAAAATTTCAGCTCAAATGAGCGCTTTAAAACGTGAGAAAAAAACTTTTTAAAGTTTTGACACAAGTCGCCAAAAGGGTCACTAAGTCACCGAAAAAGATGCCAACGTAGATGTATTTGTAATTCTTTGAATAATTAGTTTTAATCAATCAATTTTTATTAATTACAATTAAATTATACCGTATTCTTATCCAAGATAATCGTGTATATAAAATTTCAGCTCAATTGAGCGCTTTAAAATGTTTTTTATTAACGATTGAAAATTTGATCAAGATATAGGAAGATTGTGAACTAATAGCAGGGATTGAAAAAGAGAGGGGAAAGGAAAACAATAATTTTTATGTATAATAATTTATTTAATAATTCATACAATTAGAAGTCTAAAGAGTCGCATGGGGTTCACGGGTTAACGACCCCTTGGTTATAATGGCGTCAAAAACGTTTTTTTTTTGTTTCTTTTTCTATTTTTAAAGTATAACAGAGTCACAAATAATAATGTTCAGATATTTGAAATCTCCTACATAAATAAAATCTACGTATACGACTTTTATTGTTGCATTCATAACTATTATGCGTATATTTTATGAAATGTATATTAAATGCAATAATAGATGTAGTTAGTCATCCTTGCAAATTTTAAATTTTTAATTAATGTTGAAATACAAAAGAATATTAAAAAAGGATATAAAGAAAAAAGAAGAAGAAAAAAAAAAGAGTATTTTTATAAAAGTGCTACCCAAAATTATTTTTACTTTAATTATATCGTTTAGAGACAAAAAATGTACACCTTTAAAAATGTTGCACCATTTACTGTCTATTGTGATTTACTGCTGTAATGTTTTTTTAAATCTGGTTAATACCGATTTACCAGTATATCTCTTATTAATTCAAATTATTTTCATATGTATAATGTACTACAACTATGACTTCATTTTCTTCAGTTAAGTTATTTCAACACCACAGACAAACACTCATAATTAAAAGGACGAATATATTTTATAGACACTTGCTCACTTTTTTTTTGATCAGAGCTAAAGCAGCATTTACGAAGACCGTACGTACATGGGGGAATTCTTTCTCTTTTAACATTTTCTCGCACTGAAGCGGGATTCCAACCAACACTTCCTTAATCCTGAGGAAGTTCTGGGTTATTGATCACAAATTGTCTCTTGCAAAGTTAAAATTCTACTGAACTGTAACTGTTCCCTTGGGATGATTTGGTCTCTAGCAATTAGAAAGCTCCCTCTCGTAGCAAGCTCTAATTTCACCAAACTATTCCAAATTTTCCTCTCGGACTTCTCATCTGCATCTGGATTGGCTAGGCTAAGCCCCACCCTCCTTTCTAATGAAAAACCTGTAGTAATTTTTGGAGTTTTTTTACTGTCTTTAATTTAATAATATTAATTAATTAATAATATTTAATTCATCTTGTGATGGATGGGCTCTCCCATCCATCAGTGTACGAGAGTTTGAAGGAAGATTAGCCATAGTCAAAACAAATACAATTTATTAAAAAGTCTCAACAACCAGACAAATCTCAACAACCTAAATCAGGAAATGCACCTTTAAACAAATATGGGAGCAAAAGCGAGGTAGACGAGCTAACTAATATTTTGATTATAAATTGAATCACTTACTCTTGGTACATCTTAGCCATACACATTCCAAATACAGTAGAACGTTGTTAATCGGAACGTTTATTATACGGAGCGTCAAATCCGAACCAGTTTTTTCAGAGATCTTGCAGCGAAAAAACGAAGGAGTACAATGGTACAACGAAAAATAAGTGATTATTTTCCACAATAAAGGTAAAATTGCGACATTTTGCTCCTATTTTGCTTTTCTTCAAGCCCGTTTCCCGCATGTGATGATTTTCACTATTCGTATAGTGTCCGGTTTCATTTACTGCATGGATCACATTCAGGTTTCGGCGATCCGAACAATCGCGTATCCGAACTGTGTTCAGTCCCAATTGAATCAGATAAACGAAGTTCTACAGTAATCGAAATTATGTTCAAAAAGTTAATCTACTTTTCAAGCCGACACTAATCCAATTTAAATATCTAATTAACCAAAAAGTCAATCTTAAATATTAAGCAAATAATCTATGAATCACTCTTGACCAGCTTTCTATTACTTTACGTTAATCATTAACTTCTATCATCTAGCTTCTAGCCTGCCTCCCAATCGAACCTGAAAGTTAATGCTTAAATATAAGCTTTGATTTGCATGAGTCACGCCTTTTTCTTCGGGAGAAAGTTTTCAATAGAATAATATTTAAAGAAACAGTTTTTTTCCCAAGAGGATTAGTAGGATGTTTGCGAATAGACCCTTACAATCTTTTCAACTTAAAATATTTTAAATTTTATAGGCTTTCTTTAATATTTTTATTTTACCATTGGGTAAGTGTCATTAGTATCTCAGGACATTTTTGAAATACTGAATGGAGGCTCAAGCCTAGAAGGCCCATGCCCTTAAAAAAAAGTCACCAATGGCTGGTAAGTTATCACAATTTCTTACGCATTACAACTGCAGCTGTCCCGATTCTATTGTAAAAATAAAAAATAATATGTATATCAAAAGTGTCGTTAAGGTTTTCAATTTTAGGGATAAACTCAGTTTTTAAGCTTCCTTTTAATTGAGAGCCATAAGAGGGTCTATTATGCTTCAATATTTGAATTTTAGATCAGAAAATCTACATTTTGTTGCGATTTATTAGGCAAGAATAATAGAACAATTAATGGAACGATGATACTTAGAATTAAAGGAATAAGAAAGAGTAAAATAAAAAAACAAGAAGGAATATAAAACTAATTACAGAATTTTTTTTTTCAAAAACTTACAGAGAGAGTTTTAAATGCTTTTGAAGATTTTTTACTATTTTTAACATAAGTTTTTTAACTCCTCCTTAGATACTTCACACCCGGGATAGCTGTCCTTTCCTGTTCTCTTGCTATACTTTTGACTGTTGTGTTTGGCAGCACAATGGATGTAATTCTTCTGCATGGGATATTTTCGACATATTGCATATTTTAAACACTGCTATGTGTTTGAATAAAAAAATAACTTCCATTTTCCCCATCAAGTACAGTTTTTTTTTCAAAACAAGAAATGTTTAACATAAAATTAATCAATCAATTTTGTGTGATATATGAACTCAAAATTTTATATTCACTCTTTTCTCTGATGAAACCTTTTCTTCTTCTCATTGATACTTCTCTAAACTTGCTTACGTTTTCTTACTTTAATTTCTCGCTAAAATTTCCAACAATGGTCAGCTAGAATACTAACATCCCATCTTCCTTGGTACGAGTATCATATTAAAGCCCCAACCCCTTTGGTATCATTTTTATGTTTCTTGATGTCATGGGCCTCCTGATAAAGTCTTTCATCTTGAACTTCTTTTAAGGCAGCCAAATTTTCAAGAAAATAGTTAATTTTGGAGTGTAGGATATGAATTTATAAGCTCATCTTGCATCCCATACAGCGACACTTTTTACGCAAGTCACAACCAGTAAAGATCAAGAATAAAAGTGCTTAACTACTGGCCCGAAGAGGGACTCCTTTTCATCCTAGTCGTCTTAACATGTGATGAAGAAGTCTCTGTATACGTAGGCGGGCAGTTCAAATAACTGCTGACAAAGGTCATCAGAAGTGAACCAACCATCAACAACTTCTTCCGAAGTATATATTGACCCTAGAATTAAACGCTATAGGCTAGTACATCCTTTAAGGTTACTGGTTGATTAGCATTCCAAGGAAAGTGTAAGATATCACTAATAAATCCAAACTAGTGATTCAAATGAAGTTGGCAAACGCGTCAACCTAACCTACCATCTCAACAACAGACAGCCCACAACGTCACCAGGAAAAATGTTTCAATGACACCCAAACCTACCAGAAATGTGCATCAATTGCAGTAATGGCTGGAAACAACAACTGTCTTTATGTATTATTCAGAAAGTCCAACAGCAGCTTAAACAACTTTCTTGTTTTGGACTCTTTCTTTCGAAAGTCGTTACCAAAAAAGAACAGGATTAAATATGCTTGACGATTGTCACGAATAGGGATACCTTTTTGTTCCAGTCATCTAACGTGTGTAAATTGGACCTGTAGGTGGATAATTCAAATCACTGTCCCAAAAATATCATCATGGATGATCCGTCACCATCAGCTTCTACCGAAAGCTTTGTACCCAGCTAGCCTGCGTTGTATAATGAATTCGCGTAGTCAGGGTTTCTAATTTTCAGTAAAAACTTGTACGCTACGTTCTTGAAAGTGATCCACGCTTCTCTTTCCGTTTCACCCATTTTTTCCAAAGGTAGGAATGATAAAGGTTTTCATAAGCCGGGGGATATGTAAAAACTCTCTCTTTCAGCTTGTATTCAGACAGTTTCGGAAACTTAGAGCATAACTATCTGAAACATTCTACATATTTCAGCAATGATCCTAGAAATTGTTTTATAAGCCTCCCTTTCATATGAATAGGTGTCAATGAGACTTTTTCTGATGGAACGATAGTTGTATTGTTGACGGCTTTTCCCCCTGGTGGTTAAGGTGTCTTGATGTGGCCAATTTTTATCTAATGCTGCTCTTTAGCTCAGCTGTCCCACAAGCATAGACAGTACCACTAAAGACCCGCCGTGTAGGGCAGCGATGCACGTTAAATCTGTCGAGAGCTGAAACGTCCTCCCG
>BMAV01022671.1:93125-110992 GCA_019973955.1 Trichonephila inaurata madagascariensis
TGCAGAAACAATAACAGCATGAGGCGATTTTTATTCGGTTTGGCAATGTCTTTTGATTTTACAAAAGGATTTGATTTTGATACGTAAGTACCATTACATCTCATTTTGCATATAATAGTTTAAAAAAATTATGTTCTTTATTGGGAAAAGCAGCGGTGATATTTTTTTAAATCTAAATTACATTAAATTAAATGGTTAAAATTAATGGATTTTTTTATTTATATTATTTGATAATGGGCTATTTTTGTTGAATATAAATTGTGTTTGTTCACAAAATTTGCAAGAATAAAAATTATCATTTCACTATATGAACATGAAGCCAATTTTTTTCTCATTATTTCTTTTAGCAATTATTCTTAAATGGTGAAATGTGCTTGTACGCTCCAATGAATTATGATGATATTGCTTAATGTTTCATTATAGAAAGAAGAATTATAAATTTTTTTTCCTTAGGATTAGTTTAAAAATACTTGAAAACAATTCACAATATGTTTGTTTCCTAGAAAAATGTCTAGACATTGAGTATGTTGATTGGTTAAATGTATTTTTTATGAAAATGACTTCGGAAATTTTCAGTTTTCATGTTTTCCGTTTTATTTAATGTCATTATTCTTTCGAATTTGCTTAACTTACAAATAAATGATCATTTTGAATTGGATTTTGGGATAAGTTTCGAAATAGCTTTCATTGTGCGATTTTCAAAGAGAAAAAGTGTGTTCTTTTAATTCGTCAGTTTGGCTATTTCGATAATTTATTCAACAAACAAAAGAGTAAAAAACTCTCTCTGAAGGAAAATTTCATAGAGAGAAATAAACTATTTTTCTTTTAGATTATTTTATTAATGCATTTGATGAACAGTTTATGCAATTAATTATATTTTTTATTTTTAACTATGAAGCTTTCAAAAATGTAGTTTTTATTATATAAATGTATTTATGAATAATTGTGCTTTACTTTCTGCGTCTTTTCTGAAATTTAAATTTCAGCATTTCTTTTTCTGTTTTGAAAGATCTGATATAATTTTTGCTTATTTTTAAAGCAATCAAAAAGTGCATTTAATGTTCTTAATACAGTAATACCTCGAACTTACGTGATAGGTGGGACTGATTGATAACTGCGTAAGTAGGGTATGATTTCACATATAAATACAAATAAATTTTTTTATTTGGGCCCGGAGACGCGAAAGAAAATAATAATTTAAGGAAAAGGCTTAATAAAATCGTACAGAACAAAAATACAAAATCGTAAGCTGAAGTTATTTTGATGTTGAACGTTGTGACGGCTCACGCGTCCTTTCTGTAACATAACCTCTGGGTTCTTTGACGGCCAAGATTAATGGCAAATCTTTTCCAACCCAAATCCAAGAAGTGAAATGAAAGTATAGATGCAAATAAGATAGCCTTTAAAAGGACAGAAGTTTTAGTAAGCGAAATGGCAATTTAGAGAAAGTTCTGTTAGGAAAAGGTAGAAGTGTAATTTGACGGCCTACCAAGGAATCACGGATATCTAGCCATTACTACAAGGTGCATACTATTGCACACGAGCCCAACAGCCTATCTGAAGGTGTTTGAACCGTTGCTTGAAATTCAATGTAGGACAAATCATTTGATACAAGAAATCGTAATATTATTAGGATTGAGAGTAGGTGGATAATATAATTATTTAGATAAGTGATCCAATTGCGCGATCTGTTTTAGCTACGGCTACGTGGTTTGGTTTATTCTCACTTAATATAAGTTTGTTCAATATATAAGTAAACTCTTAATAAAGTCACATTAAGAATTCTAAAATGTCTCTTCATTTCGAGAATCCCACACCTCTAACTTACGCTGACCCACAAAGATATGGTTGACAAAGATCGACCATATCACAACGTTTCATAAAATCTAACGAAGTAATTTGCTGGCTCAAAGATGTTTTTCTCCCTCAAATTTCTCTCGTAGTATGCTAAAAAATTTTTTTATACCTTGTTTTGTTGAAAAAATATGCCCATCATTCCAGTCTATATGTTCTAAAATTTGTACCCCTCCCCCGTTTTTGTTCAATTAAACTGAGGTATGTCAAATTCCCAGCCGTCGTTCGATCTTATGATTGAACTGGGTCTAAAGACTCAGACTTCTTCAATGTTTTGCTCTTGTTCATGCATTTCTGTGAGCTCATCAACTGTCAGCTCTTGATTATGGGGATCCAGTAGTTTTTGAACGTCATCCCTATTCACTTCTAAATTTATTTACCTGCGAAGCTCGGCAAATTCTTCAATCACATTATCAATTTTACTTATTTTTTTTTCCAAGCGAAGACGAATCAATGAGATTTGACCATCGCGTAACTCTGGATCCATGTAAGTTGGGATATTATTAGACTTCCATTCAGGTCAAATAAAGTTTTACACCTGAACTTTATTACACACATCTTTTATTCAACAAATAGGATAAACGTGGCAAATATGGAAACTACGGTAATATGGACACATTTAAGCAAATGCCCATATTTCACATAGTGATTTTGAGTTGATGCATTCACATTGCGGTGCTGGCAGTGCTCAAGTAACATGGTGACTGTGTAATTAGTTTGTGTTGTACGATTCAAGTACACTGCTGGCCACCGCAAATACAACGCCAAGAAAGACAAGAGATAGAACAACAAAATTTATTTGGTAGATAACATGTTGACCAAGTAGCAACGTTATCGACCACGTCGGTCTGTCGTACCCTCCTGCATCCAACGGTCACATATCCGCATTACAGTTGTTTGGTTTCGTCCAACACGACTACCGATTTCTCTGAAAGACAATCCACAATCTCGGTAGGCCACTATCCTTCCTCTGTCGAACTCGGATGCTTGATCAAAAGCTGATAGCTGTTTTCTACGAGACATAACTGATCGTTTTTTGAAAAAAACCACAAGAAAAACACAATTGCCGAACTTGAAATCGTCGAAATCTCCAAGCCTTAAATAGCGCTTTGAGGTGGCGCCACAGGCGCGCGTGATGTGTGTCTGCGCTGAAATTCTAATCATTTGCATACCTCACCTCCGCTAATTCATGTTGTAAATTTCATGTTATTTGCTTGCTTCCTTCAGGGTGTTGCATTTACGGTGGCCAGCAGTGTAGATGTACAAATGGACCATTTCTAATGTAAGTACAGCTGCTTGATATTTGAAATTGGGATAGTAGTTTTATATTTTAGTTATCTTACTTAAGATTTAAAACACAAAATTAATAAATTTGGCATGAAACATATATGGCTGTGTGCAATCAGGACTCTTTGAGGCCCTCGGCCCAGAGAAATCTTAAGATTTTTTGAGGCCCTGGGGCCCTATGCAAAAACAGGCCCTATCTGAGATCTTTAAAAATATACAGTGTATAGTATACATTATAAAACACTCGTTTAAATGGTCATTCGAAACAAACAAATGTGCACGACTCACAATCACAAAAACCTAGGCGCAAACCAGCTCGACCTATAGCCGCATTTTGACTAAATGAGTTGAATGATTGATTACAGTACTAGGCCTAGGCTTAGACATGGACAACAGTTCATCATATAATAATACAGATTTACCACTTTTGCCAGTGGACATACAGTTTGAAATTCCATGTTTTTCGAGGAATCTGTAATGTAATAATATTTTACCATTAAAATGATCTGGATCATGAATTTACCAAGATAGAGTCAAGAACGAAACGAGGACCCACCAAGAGCGAGGCCCGGGATCCGGTACTAGTTGGCCCATGCATTAAGACGTCTCTGGGTGCAATCGTAAGTGAGTGTAGTATACAATTATGGGAGAGGGATTTTCGTTCTTTCTCTCATAGGCAGAGAGCAGTAATGCCAACTATTGAATAATGTAACTAGAACAAATATGAGAAGTAAGATTGAGAATAATGTGTGAGAAGTACATAAATGTTATGGTATTTTCTTTTCATGAGGCAAATATTGAAACCTGTGGAAATCGTGGAAGACGTAAGAGCGTTGAAAGAGAGCTGCCAAGTGCAGAAGATCCGACTTTAACGAAGATGAGAGTGACCAATGGAGTTCGAAGAGTTAGGTGTAGGGGCTACACGCAGAGCAACTCCCAGCAAACACAATGCATCCTGCACTTGTCCTGTTTGTGATGAAAATCAAGGCCAGGAATGGAAGTAATATTGTGGCTCTTGTTCGTCTTGGTTCCATGAGGAATGTGTTGAGTTTAACTCCTACTATTTTAATGAGTATGAAATACAAGTGCAAGTCCTCATTAGGTTTCGTTTTCCTTCAAATTTGTAATAATTTGTGTTTATTTAACAACTTATATGATTTTCATTATTCAATTACTTTTAGTTTATAGTTAAAACTTGAACATTTTTTGTGTGATACCATTTGTTCCATAACAAAAGTTTAATTTTACTTCTTATCATTTGCCAAACATGTAATTTGTGTAAAAATACATTTCTGTTTGGAAAAGGGAAATGTGTAGAAATGATATATTCTCTGATCTTTTTTATGCTGCAACAAGTCCATATTTCCGGCAGCTGTGCCCATATTACCTAAAGTATTAGTCAAATATGGGCAATTGCAGAATTTGTTGCAAAGCTTCTGTATACAAATAACAACAAGAGTTAGAGGTTTGTTAACATACCATTAGAAAGACCATACCCTAAAGTGTGAAGTATTTTAACTTCGGAAAAATGGAAAGTGTTTTTAGTTTAGTATTTCAATTAAAAGTTTTGGTGCCCATATTTGCCAAGTTTACTCTATAAATGAAACTAGATGCAGACCGCATTCGACATACTATTCTAGGAATTATCCGAGTGAACAGAATTCTATAAATTAATCGAGGAATTATCCAAGAGACAAAATTCGAACTAGACTTACAAATTCCATTTTTATTAGGTATAGAAGTGGTTATTGGTTAAACATTAAAGTAAACGATTTATATATTCAAAAAAATGTTATATTATAATAAAGTAGTATAACTACCAAACGATTTGTAAGAAAATTTAAAATTAATTCATTAAAAGTATTTAAATTTACAAATTTTAAGCAAAACTTATATCATCACTGTCCAGAATAATTTTTCTGCTTACAATTTTGATCTCAAATCAATTCATTGGTAAATAAACCTCATATTTTTAAAATTAAGTTTTTTTAATCATGTTTAAAAAAATAAAATCATGTGAATTATGAATCTTAATTTAATAATTCTTTTTGGGCTACTAAATCTTTTTAAAATAGTATTATTAAAGCCATTTTGACGATTTTATGTATGATTTTAATGAACTTATTTAATTTTAAAAGTAACCATTTAAAGATAAAAAAAGTTATTTCGGTACTATTTTTTGAAGCTATTTTTGTTTAATTACAATAAGTATAAGGTATAAGTAACACAGATTTTAAAAAGTGTAATTTGAAAAATCGTTTCATTTTTATATTTTATTATATTTTTTATTATTTAAATTTTATGCGTTAACTTTTTTTATCATTAACTCACATGATTTCTAGGTTAGAATCCTGATTTCAACAAACTCTATTACGAAATAGTGGAAATTGCTGTACGTTAGCTATGCAGAAAGCTATCGAAATATTTCTTTTTTATCGAAATGTAAATAGATCTTAATATATTGAACTATATAAATACCGTAAAACCCAGCGTATATAACTTGCACCTATATTTTCGAGCTGCATTTTGTTTTTTTAAAGTATATTCGCCGTATAAGGAACAGACTTTTTTTTAACAGACTCAAGATGTGCGTGTGCAATTCTCTTATATACGTTTTGAAGTCATTTATTCAAGAGGCATTATATATTCCAGGCTTTTGAAATAATAGTATACTTCTAGAACTAAAACCCTTTAAGTTCGCAAAGCATGTCATTTCTTTCAAATAAACAGTAGAAGTCTAATTTTTTTATGCTCATGTTTTTTATTTTTAAAGCTATTTTTTATACCCGGCGTGTAACGCGCATCCGTAAATTTCGATCTCTTTTCTTAGGGTTAAAAATGCACGTTATACGCAGGATTTTACGATATATATATGTAATAATTCCCTCTAGTATCCTTTTTATTAACTCTTTGACCTAATATTTAAAATAACTTTACTTCTTTGGTTTAAAAATAACATTGTAATCTTAATCGTAATCGGTTAATCCGAAATCCCTATCCCACCCATTCTATCCAATCAGAACTACTATTACGTAATAAACGCTGTCGGTATAAAGCAAAAATCTTGTGTCTGCTTGCCTTCATCATGTAATTCAGCCGGCTGCCGCGCATTCTGTGTTTGTTTTAGTCTGTGTTGTGCCGTCTATCTTTATAGTTATGTGTTTCAAGACGCAATAAACTGGATTAATGTTCCAAACGGCCTCATCAATAGTACTGAATACGTAACATCAGCCAACATGGAAAATGTATCAAATATACAGTCATTCACTCGCCATCGGCCACGCCCTATCCTTTGGTTCGACAATAATAACATCCACTCGCCTCGTCTTACAATTATTTTTACCACTCTCCAGAAATATTACAGAATTATTTCATATATACAGTCGAACCTCCATTTTTCTAACCTCTAATTTGCAAATTTCTCTACTTTGCGAACTTCTTAAGGCTGTTTTCAGCGTATGCACAAGAGTGTGAACTTAACATGGAGCACATTTTCGGAAAGAAAAAATGCCTCAATTTTTTTATAGATATTTGTGGCATTGTAACTCATGCATTTGTTTATGATATAGTGTTTTTAAAATTTCAAAATATTTCATGAATAATTAGTTTTTTTCTTTTAAAGTGCAAAGGGATAACTCATTTAACATTACGGTATAGGAGAAAAAATGTGAAACACATTTTATAAAATAAAAAATGCGTCAACTAGGATAAAAATGAGTAGTATGACAAAATAAATGATTCTCTACAGGATAGCGAAGACAGAATATAATATTAATACTCGCACGCGCGCGAATACTTTTATGTTTGAAAAAATATTTCGAATTTGTGTCCTATTCTTTAACATTAACCGAAAACAGCCTTAATGGAACTAAGAACATTTTACGAATTTCTTCGTAAAATAACCTTCAAAAGACGAGTGCATTTTCTATATAATGAACTTTTGGTTCGATTTTTTTTTCTCCTTACTTTAAATATATTTCTGGAACTTCTCATGATGAAATGATAAAAACATTTGAAACAATTTGACGTGGATTACAGAGTGAAGAAAATTCGCCTGAAGAGGGTTTTGGTGCATGGCAAAGATGCGCCAGGCGTATTATGAACGAAAACATTTTTTTTCAAAGAAAATTAAGACTTCACCAGTAATTAAATTTGAGGAAGTATGTGATAAAATGTTATCTCTAAAAATTACTGTTTGTAAAGTAATGTGTATTTAAAATTGTTTGTTGACTTAAAGTTAGAGAGAGAGAGAACATATAATTTAAATACATTAATTTTAATGTATAATTATTTTTTTTAAATTGAAAATACTGTGTATTTCAGGACAATGTTTTTTTTCTTGTTTTCCTTGCAGATTTCTTTTTAATAGGTAAAATATATAAAATAAATTATAGATATATTAATTTAAAAAAAAAAAGACGATGGGAATAATTACTTTTTTTAATAATGTATTTGTGAATTTAAAATTTGTTTTATATGTGGTTTATAAAGTATATTGAATGGTGAATCTCTATTTAATGAATTTTCTACATAACTAACCTTTTTTCTGGATTTAGCGACTTCGTTAAATAGAGGCCCGATTGTATTTCAAAATATAGTAAATATTTTTTTATTTAAAAATTCTTTCTTAAAAATTTCTTTTTTTTAATGACTTATGAATATTAAACGTTGAAGAGAAAGAAACGGAATTTCTACTGCAATTAAGCTTTTTTTATTATATAAATTTATATTTTCTATTATTAAATTCAAATAAAAAAAAATCGAAAGATAAATTTATTTTTCCATCACAACAATTGCTTCAGGAATTCTATCGATATTTACGATATATCGATATTTCACAATATCAACGTATAAAACATATCCTATTTTATAACAGCTGTGAGGTTAATTTTACAGAATGAGGGTTTATTAACGTCGCACTATATATATAAAGCAGTACGAAGGAGGAATGCCAAAGGGACCACTCTCACACGAAATATTTCGAGTTAAAAACCAGACCCTTATTAAAAGAACCACCCCAATTTTTTTTTATTGTATACATTTTTTCATTTTTGCTTTTTATATTGGAAGTACACAAGTGTAATCTTACTTAATTAACAGATATTTTAAATAGTTCTAGCACAGGGGTGTCCAACACATGGCCCACCACTACGTAAGTTGCGGCCCTCCGACTCTTTTTAAAAAATTTTTAAATATCAGGTTTTTAAAGTTTTTCATTTTGAAATTTATTTGAGGGGAAATTTATATATATATAAATCTACAATGTATTTACCTGTTACCTGTTCTTGTTTTAAAATACATCCTTTTTTGATAATAGAAATGTCCTTAAGATAAAAATAGATGTGTATTTTATCAAACAGTTAAATTTGATTTTACTATAATAAATTACTTTTTTTTAATAAATTCTTAATTGCATTATGCATATCCTTTACTACGGATGTTACATGATTCTCTGTGTGAGTGCGACTTTCATTTCTCCTCCTCCTTTTCTGTTTGGAGTGCCCAAAAAGCAAGAGGCAATCAGAGTGTTTTTTAAAGTTTAAAAAAATATTCAGGACGGTTGAGATAAAAGACAATGTACACTTAATCGTTTGCGAATGACAGCACAATCAAATTTCAACAATGATTAACGAAAGATCAATTCAAAAGGAACAACGTAATTTTCAAGAAAAGGGCAACTGTAATATTTTAAACATTATTTGATCATTTCATTATTATATTATAAAAAACATTATTGTATTGTCTCTCTGTGTCTGTATACGTGAAAAATAAAGATCTCAATAATGATAATTCATTCTGTTTTAAATTTCCATTCCAATAAATGTTTTTTTGTTTCTAAATCTGATATAAAGGTACATATTTTTATGTGCGGCCTGCGAGTTTATATTTTTCCGAAATGGCCTGCAAGGTCATTTGGGTTGGACACCCCTGTTCTAGCATATAGTTCAAAATAACAGAAAAGTATTAACATGTTATTATCCGAATTACACAAGCAGCCCCAAAAAAGTACGCTAGAATAAAACATATACAAAAGTTTCAAAAAATAGTTGGTGTTGGAAGTCACGTAAATTTGAACTATGGGCAAGTCAACTGACACCCCCTCTCCGAACAACCACTCCACGCCAATGGGAGAATTTTGAGCACGACAGATTTAACGAGCATCATTAGCACACACGATAGTTCTGTAGGTTCTCTAGGCTAGAACTCGTGAAACGCCGATCACGAGTTCGTCACCATGACCACTAGGCTACCCCGATCACATTAATGTGAGAAAAGAAATCAAGATAAGCTTGCATTGCGATATAGATATTTTAAAATAGCTATACATAAATAACGATTCAGAAGTATGAATCATTATTTCAAGATCTCTTTCTAAAATAAAAAATAATAATTAAGCATTTTTTGTGTATGATGCTACTTATACTAATTAGTTAATCCTAAGATTAATTATATTGTGTGTGGGGGGGGGATTGATTCATATGTTGCGATGACCCAAACAAAATAAAATCCCAAACATTTTCTTACATTACCTCAATTATTTTTAATATTATAATAAACTTTTTTTTAATGAGAGAGAAGTTTTTTTTTTTTCAGATGACAAAAACATTCTTAAGGTATAACGCTACCCTAAAAATAACGAAAAATTCGAAGAAATTTGTTTTGCATTTTCCTATGGCCCACATATTTGGGAACCTTCCCCCAAAAAATTTCTGACTCTAGATTTTAGTTTCGGTTTCTTTGAAGTATTTTTGCATTTCCAAATTGAATTATAATCAAAAATAGTTTTAAAAATCCATTTTTGACGTGAATACGTCTTTAAAATTGCTACCATAGTGGGGCAATTAAAAAAAAGAATAATAACAAAATCAGGGGATACAGTTTGGTGTTGTAGCTACATATCTATCACCTCCATCAAAAACTCTATTACACCACTGGGTAGCTAAAGGATCAAAGAATTCATTGCGCTAAGTAAGGACTGTGTTACGCGCATCGCGCGCGGTGGAGGGGGAAGCACCGCCATTTTGAGGTCATTTTGCTGTGTATCAAGATTTTCATTTAGTATAACATTTGACTCGGAGAAGCTACAACATTTGTTTTAGTTTTAATCGTCAACTCTCATTAAAATCTATCGCTTGTAATAAAAACATTAGTGCAAAATATTGACAGTGAATATAATAAGATGTTAAAACAAAAAAAAAGTATTATCAAAAATATATAATGTCGGTCTATACGCTTCAAAAAGCCAGATCCAAATACATAGATCGTATACGGTTGGAAAGGGCTTCCCAAGAGCAATCCAATGGTATCAATAAAACACCTTATGACCGAGTCAAGCAGTGCCGGGAACGTAAAAGAATGAATGCGGCCGAGCGGATCTACGACGGAGCCAGTACATCTGCAGCGAAACAGTTGAAATTATGCAAATGGATGTTAAAATCACTTTTATATTGACACGGGACTGTGTAGGCACATCGATTGTGTAAGATCATCGTTTATGAATGCTCATTGGGCAGCAACTAGGGCACGTTTCCCAAGTGGCGTAACGTAGAATACTAGGGTCTCCCTGCAATATCAGGTTTTGGGCCCCAATCCCAAATACGTACATGATATCCGTAAGGCTTTGGGCTCCCTAGAGCACCTGGGCCCCGCAATGCGAGGGTTGCGGGGTTGTACGTTACGCTACTGCGTTTCACTCCGACATTTGCCAACAATCCATTTGGATATAAGTGTGATGTATGTGTAATCGTCTATGGTTTCTGCGCTCATTGAAGCCAACAAAAGAAAAACACTTACCACTGCTTAAAAAAACTTTCCTTGAAGAGCTAGTGGCTGATTTTAAACTGTGTCCTAAGTGTAAAAACTCACTGGACTCGGACAAAGTGCCCACGTTGTCACGTTCGAACGGATTTGTGTATCCACCTAAGCAACACGGGTTGCCCGCATTAGATCCGATTAATGCACATCTAGTATCACCGCGACTGCCATTCATGCAGCAGATTGCATTACGAGGGCAGCTATAGTATCATTGGTCGAGTCATTAATGTACCTGTGGATGTAGACACAATGGTGCAGCATCTACCACGTCAATTAGACAATGATCAGACATTCAATGTTAACACAAAGAAGAACACGATACATAAATCTATTTATCTGAGCTGTGTGGTCAAAAAGTCAGTTGTAAAAGCAAGCGCAGACAAATTGCAACTACATCATCGGTGGTGGTATCATCAATCATCAGGTCGCAAAACCGGTGGAGTAGCCATCTATTGCAACATCAATAGCTTCACTGATTGTAATAGAGATAACATTGACATTTCGGAAATTAATTTGGGAATGAAAGACGCAAAGGCTGTGGTAATGTCTGTCTAGTAAACGTAAAGGTCAACGGCATCTTCAAATTCATACTCGGGCGTGTGTATATCCATCCGGGCACAGCGTTAGCAGAAATTAAACTCTTTGTGTTACGATAGCTATTAAAATATTCCAAAAAAATCGTTAAAATTATATTCGATTACGATCTTGGTCTTGCTACACCAATTATGATAGTCGGAAACTTAATGTTAATATTTCACAAGACCACTCATTGCCCGGCTTCATGCTTAGCGAGCTCAATTTGTCTTACATCGAAACTTCTCCAACAACGTTAGGTAATATCTGTATTGCTTTAACGTTTACTAGAAATCTTGATGTATCCTGTATGCCATTTTTGTAGTACTTTTTATGTAACAGACTTATAATCAATAAATTAGTCGACTAGGTGGCGTGGTTGGTTTGTCGCTGGCCTAAGGCTGCGGGTTCGACCCCGGCCCAAGTCGGTGGATTTTCATGATGCTGAAAATCGACAGCGGCCATGTTGTATGATTATACGGCATGTGAAAGATCCCTAGATTGTCTATTCTGGCTTGCATGCTCTCAGCAAAATTAAATCCTACTACAGGTTTGCCTCGTCAAGAGCTTAGGTGCCTCCCTCTGGGGAGGAAACTGGGCGTCAAAATTACTTGCGGTGATTAGTATCCGTCTGTATGGTTCCACAATAAAAAGAGATACCAGTTTCCGGGGAATGTACTAGGTCTGCAATGGTAAAACACCAACAGACAGCCCATTAGAAATTCTTAATAAAGTTATATTATAACACAGTAATTATTGTTTACTTGATTTCTTTCCTGAACCCGTTCAAAGGAAATAGTTGCCCCCATAAACAAAACATGGAAACCCCGAGGACTTCTTAATGTTCAAGCATGATTATGACATTAAATAATATTTTACATAAAAAATATTACTCGTTAAGACGTATTCACGTACAACACATGGCCGTGTCCATGACACAGCCTCTTTTTCAGTGTGAAATGGCTATTAACTGTAATTTTCATTACTAAAATCATTTCTGTCTGCTTATGTTTTGAATTTTATGACTTCTCTCATTGTTACTTAAATAAAATTGATTTCAAGACCAATATTTATTTTTACACATAGTTTATATAACTTTACATAGTTTACATTGTTTTTATTAATTTTTTGAGAAATGCAATGAACAAAATGTACTCAGGTTTCTAATGGAATTAATACTTGGAAGACATGGAATACGACTGAAAATCCAGCCTTCAGCTGATACTCCAATGAAACTAGAATACAAATACTGTAGAAAGAACTGAATATTTTCATGATGTACCAAACTCTAAATTAGAGTATATATATTGTAGTACTACCAGTGGCGTAACGGAGAACATTTTTACCCCCCCCCCTCCCTGCAAAGTCTGGTTTTGGACGCCCAAGTTGGATTTTATAAAGGGTAGGTACTTGGCGGCAGTCAAGCTTTGGGCCCCCTGGAACCCTGGGCCCTCCGCGATGCGGGGGTGTACTTTACGCTACTGATTACTACATTAGAGTCACCCAATAAAAACTTTAGGTATCCGACTATACGTTCGGAACCGTGATTTTAAAAAGCGCATAAATGGATAATTTTCATGATATTTAGTGTCACTTAGATTAGAATACATGTATAAAATCGTTTTAAGGACACATTTTGACTAAAAAAAATTATTTAAATACAATATTTCGGCAAAAAATTAACTTAGAATAACCTTTTTTCAAAATGTTCTCCTTTTGTCATAAATGCTTCTATTATAATAATATTTTGCCTGTATATAGCTCAGACTTCTGCACAGAGGCTCAACTATGATTTTTGAAAAATTCACATTATTTTCAGAGTTACAACCCATTGTATAATTATCGGCGTTTTTTTCTTAAAATTTCTCCCCTCTGTTGTCGTAAAACATGGATAAAACCACTTCTAAGTTATATATTTTAAAAATGTTATTTGAGCCTCTATACAGAATTCTGAGCTATATACAGGCAAAATATTATTATAATAGAAGCATTTTTCACAAAAGTAGAATATTTTGAAAATGGGTCATTCTATGTTCTTTTTTTGTCAAAATATTGTACTTAAATAATTTTTTATTGTAATACTATTCTTAAAACAATTTTATATACATTTTTTAATCTCGGTGACCCTAAATATTGTAAATGTTATCCATTTATACGCTTTTGCAAAATCCCGGTTCCGAACGTAGTCGGATACCTCAAACTTGCTAAACTTCTCTGATTTAAAAATAAGAAAAAATTAGATAGTATTTACAAACTTGATGATTTATAGCTTTAGTTTCTATCATTATTATTTCGTACACAAATGCTTTGTGTTTCAAAGCTTTTGTGAAAATATTAGGTTAAGATTAAATGGAATAACCTGTCGTCGCGTAACGAATGCTATCAATATTAAGCAAAAACGCATGTTGAATAGAAAAAAAAATGTTTTCAGTCATAATTAATTTATGTAATGTTTTAATGAGGAACACGCATAAGTTTATAAAAATAACGTATTAAAAATTAGAGCTTTACAGGCATTATTACTTTTTTCTTCTTTCTTTCTTTTTCTCTCTTTTTGTATTTACAAACTTTAGATGTGTTTTTCTCAGACTTTTAACATGATGATGTTAACAGGTAAGTGTTTTCTAATCCCGTAGGCTTTTTTTTATTTCTGTTCCCGCTAGAGTCTTGAAATTTTTTTTGTAGATACTCCTAAATATATGTTCTACAAAAGTTAGTATTTATTTAGGTCTGAAAACTCTAGTTGCTTCATTTTTAAAAAAATCTTAAAATTCATATTTAAGAAAATTTCGTGTTTTTTCCAGGTTTAGCTATAAAAACAATTATTAAAATTCAACAGGGTAACATATTTTTAACTCCATACTAAATTTTGATTGCAATAGCCTAAAAAACATAAATCACTTAAAATATTAATTTTTTTTTTAAAAAAAAATTTAGCACTTTATGAGTTTAACAAACTTTAAAAATGTTTAATTTATTAAAACTGTGAAATAATGGCTTGTTAAACTGACTTTTGGCAAGCAATATAATCTGAATTTTACACACAAGTTATTTTTACTGTTATTGCCTTCAAAAAAGTATTTGAGGAAGGGTGTTGTGTAGCCTTAAAACACTTAAGAATTTGTAGCTATTTCAAAAAATAATAAAACGGGCAATTAGGAATATTTTTAACTGACCTCTACGTCCAGACTGTCCCCTTTCAGTGGAATTTTGCTGGATTGTCACAACAAAACACACACTAAACACAAGTACATGCACAAAGTAAAGTTTTCCCATACTTTTTGTCAGCGATTCTTATTCACTCCCCTCGTACTGTTATTAAGTCGCAACTGTGCTATGTAAAAGCTCAAATATACACTGTTTTTGGTCTGGGTTTTTACATGGCCATGTGTTTTATTTCTGTATAGCTTTTAGGAACGCGTCGCCCTTATCTTACCGCTTTATGAAAAAGTATTACTTTCTTTTTGAAAAAAAGAAGGAAAAAAGAAAAGGGGTTTCATTTAGTCAGGGATGACTTGGACAGCTTAAAAGTTCTCTCTCAATGCCACTCATATTTTTCAAACTGATAAGAATGCAGATAAACGTTGTCAATTTAAATAACATTTGTTACAGTGAGAGCAAGTAAAGTTGCGAGGATGTGTTATATATGTACAGATTTAAAAAGAAGAAAGAACACGGAAAAATTTTAGTATGTAAAAAAAATAATTGAATTTTATTGAAGAGTAACAAAACAGAACATTATACTCCTACTTCTTTCTGTTTTTTGTATATTTATAAGGTGACCAGTTTTTTTACAATGAAAAGGAAGACGAAAATTTTAAGAAAAAATTACAACGTCTGCATATCAAAAAATTTAATTAATTCAAACAAAATACGCTAATTGCGCTTATATTCCTTTTAATTATTTACTTAAACGAGTATTTTTCCATTCAATGATTTTTTGTCAGCATATCATTTTCTAATATCTCGGAAATTTCGGAGCAAAAAATATTTTTCATACTGAATTTTACGTTAAGCACTACAGCTAATATATTAATATTTTGTCTTGATTTCTCACTTGTCCAAAAATCATTACCAACTGAAAAAAATAATTTCAACTGCTGCATTAGTTCCAGGGCAGCACAACGTAAATTCAACAACAATAACTAAATTTTCATTTGGAATGTGTTCATTTTTGAAATGGTTTAAGTATTTTCATCCATCTTTTATCAATTTCATCATGTTGATTTTCCAGTTGTTCTAATTTATTAGAATTTAAATATGCATTCAGTCTTCTTTCTACTTCAAACAGACAGTTGTCATCGATTTTAATATCAGACATTTCTTTGGATAAAAACTCAACACAATTTTCTGTATCTGCCAAATTTACTTGCGATGATGTCAAAAAATACCATTAAAAACTGTTATTTCCTGTGATATTTGTTTCAGACTTTTCTTCGACTTTGGAAACATGTTTGGTTCGTCTCTGAATAAAGAGATTAACAGATCATTATTAAATATTGTAAATGAGGACACTTTTTGTGGAAGGACAGAACCTATAAAAGGAGGACTGTCTTTCATAAAGGAGGACGGTTGGTCACCTTAAGGTATCCGACTGCGTTCGGAAACGTGATTTTGTAAAAGCGTATAAATGGATAATATATATGATATTTAGTGCCACTTAGATTAGAATACAAGTATAAAATATTTTTAAGGACATTTTGACTAAAAAAAATTATTTAAATACTATATTTCGGCAAAAAATGAACTTAGAATAACCTTTTTTCAAAATGTTCTCCTTTTGTGAAAAATACTTCTATTATAATAATATTTTGCCTGTATATAGCTCAGACCTCTGTACAGAGGCTCAACTAGAATTTTTGAAATATATAACTTAGAAGTGGGTTTATCCATGTTTTGCGACACAACAGAGGGTAGACATTTTAAGAAAACAACGCCGATAATCATTTCAATTGGTTGTAACTCTGAAAATAATGTGAATTTTTCAAAAATCATAGGGGAGCCTCTACAGAGGTCTGAGCTATATACAGGCAAAATAGTATTATAATAGAAGCATTTTTCACAAAAGGAGAACATTTTGAAAGAAGGTTATTCTAAGTTAATTTTTTGCCGAAATATTGTATTTAAATAATTTTTTTTGTCAAAATGTCCTTAAAACAATTTCATACATGTATTCTAATTTAAGAGACACTAAATATCATGAAAATTATCCATTTATGCGCTTTTTTAAAATCACAGTCCGAACGTAGTTGGATACCTTAATATTTATATGTATTTTTTTATTAAACGAAAATCTTAATATTTTTCTCTCTTTTTATTTAAGGAATAACAAAATCATGAAAGGCGATATTTCTATTGAATCATAAACTCGAATTTTGATGCTGGTTGAGACTTGTCGTGTGTTGGGGTTGACGTTTGTTAAATTTGCCGAGATTTAGACTTCACTTAGAGAGAATTGCCTTGAGAATTAGGAGAATGAGTAGACAGCTATTCTACACTTGACCGTTACTCGAAATTTCTCTTCGGTATCTCTCTTATTGCTTTTAAGTATGACTTTAATACACAAACAAATTTTTAATGGAAAAAAGGTATTTGATAATATGATTAATTTATATGCAAAAGTATCTTTGTACCAAAACTGCAATATTTTATACACAGACGACTGGGTGGCGTGGTTGGTATATCGCTGGCCTTCTGCACCTAAGGCTACAGGTCCGAAGTCAAAGCCCAAACCCAAGTCAGCCAAGCCTTAGCCCAAGTCAGTGGATTTTCATAATGCAGAAAATCGACAGCGGCTATGTCGTATGATTATACGACATGTTAAATATCCCTAGAGTGTCTGTTTGGTTTGGGTGCTCTTGGCAAAATTAAATCCTAGTACATTCGCATCGTCAGAGCTCAGGTGCCTTCCTCTGGGGTGGAAAATGAGTGTCAAAATTACATTGTGGTGATTGGTATTCCACTTATATGGTGCCAAGCTTATAAGTGATACCAACTTCCGGGGAATGTAATAGGTTTGGAATGGTAAAACACCAAACCGCAGCCCATTAGAAATAAAAAAAAATATTTTACTTATGGATTTACAATTTTTTTTTTTTTATTTTAAAGAAAAATCTCCGAATTTTTTATACATATAAAAGAAATAGAAAATTAGAAGTACTTATTCATTTTCACTTGCAAAATTGCAACAATCACTTTCTTTCTTTGTTTCATCAGAATCACTCAAAAATTCTAAAGTTGCTTTCGACGAAAATTCTTGCTTTATTTGTTTGCTTACTAATTTCGTACTTTGAAACACCATGACTGTTGATGACAGACCCAGTGGCGTAACGGAGAAC
>BMAV01022671.1:134360-159005 GCA_019973955.1 Trichonephila inaurata madagascariensis
GACAAGGAGACTACAAGCCCTACAGCAAGCAACATAAAGAATTCCAGAGCAGCCGAGGAATGAGAAGAGGAAAGAACAGTGATAGCACCTCGTCATTGGAGGTCCTGGTGGGGGACTGAATATAAAAATCAGGTTGTATTGTTTCATTTTTTATGATCTTTCCAACAAGTGGTCGGAAGAATTATTGCAAAGAAGGAAGTCTCGGGCGGTGTTTAAAAGTTATAATCCAAGCAAAAGTTGACACTACAATGAGTGTGTATTTTTTTTTTTTGAACTTTTGACTTGTAAAATTTTTTTTTCTCTTAAGTGTTGGAGAAAACAACTGTAATTATGCATTTGTTTACTTCGATGTAAGACTTCGTGAGATGCGACAATTCCTTTGGTTATTTGTTTTAATGATTTATTGAAAAATGTTTGTAATTGTATAATGTGTATGTATATATATGTTGTTGTATTGTTCCGTATTAAGGTGCATCTGGTTCAGGGAAACGTGGCGTAGTCAGGGCACTAACAATAATATTAACAGCGCTGCGTGGCTCATTGGGAGTTTGACGGGGCCAGATGCGGGATGGAAATGAAAGTTTATTGTAATTTAAAAATGATATATAATGCATAAAAATTGTGAAACATACTGGTATTATGTAAATATAGATTTTGCAAAGTAACTTAAAGAGTTTTTATTTCAGGGTGACAGACCCTGAAAGTATTGTTCCATAGCTGATATGTAGCCTCAACTTGGAGCAGTGGAGCCGGTCTCCCAGCTCACAAATGAATATTTGTCCTGACGCAGAGTTTGGGTCTGCGCACCCAGGAAAAATGCACGTGGAGTGTTTGTTTTAGAATATTTAAGTTGCGTTAAATATAGAGTTAAGTACATATGTAAAAAGTGAGAATATACCATTATTAAACAGCAAAATTGTTAATGTTGGCCTAGTTAATGGAGTAAAATTTATTGTGTGTCTGTCACGAGTTTAAATTTAAATTTAAGTTAAATATTAAATTTAATTCTAAGATAAATAATGAAAATTACAGTTAAGTTAAATATTGGAAATTATAGAAGTTAAAATGAGGATTCAAGGGTAAAATAAAACTTAGAAAGCGAGGAGATTCAGAAATAAAAATTTAGGCACGTAATTTGTTAAGGGTGTTGAGAACCCTTGAATAAATCACGTTTTTCTTCTTGGAAGGGTTGTGACATCTCTCGCGTTCTTCTTCTAACATACCTCCTACGTTCTTTGACGGCCACGATTAATGGCAAAACTTTTCCAACCCAAATCCAAGAAGTAAAAACGAAGCAAAAATGCAAATAAGATAACCTTTAAAAGGATAGAAAGTTTAGTGAGCAAGAATGGCAATTTAGAGGAAGCTAGTTCGAAAAAGGTAGAAGTGTAATTAGACGGCCTACCCAGGAATCACAGAGACGCCCACCCTTGCTAATCTATACAAGGTGCATACTATTGCACACGAGCCCATCAGTCTACCTGAAAGTAATTGGATCGTTGAGTATTCCTCCAAGGTAGGAAGATTGTATTCTGAACGCTAGTAAATTATTGAATCGAGATTAGGCGGATCTAATTAGTTATATTGATAAGTGATCTAATTGCGCGATCTGAGAATTAAATCGGCGTACTTTGGTTTATTCTCACTTAATATAAGTTTGTTCAATATCTAAGTAATTTAAGTTAAATTCTTAATAAAAGTCATATTAAGAATTATAGAATGTCTCATCCTTCCGATAATCCCACACCTCTAACTTACGCGGAAACCCCAAGACATAGCTATCGACAGATGGCCATGTCGCAATTTTATCAGGTTTACATGTAAATAGAAAAATACTACATATGAAAAGATTAAATGCAGTCATAACAGGTGGTATAAAATTGAAAATATCTTGCAGAATTATTAAAATCATTTCAGTTCTATCATTGAATTATTTTTTTTCTTAAAATATTTCGAAAGCATCATTTTATTTGAAAAGTGCCGAATTGCAGTCTATTATACCAGTCATTTTATTCGCAAAAAATGCAACGAAAAAATGAAAATAGAACGATCAAGATCGCGAGTATTACATGGCGCGATTCGCAAACTTTTGGAACGTTTAGTTTTATTTTCAATAGCGCCGGGCTATAACGACATTCTACCAAAAAACACTGTTTTAAGTAAAACTTAAGTACCTTGTGTAAGTGCAATATTTAAATCAATAAAAATTGAATGCTTTAAAAATAAAGTGGTCAAAAATTGAGTGGTATTAAATGGCATGCCTGGTGAGTACTTACGTATCATACCGTCGACCCATTTCGTCATATCAAAGGTGTCGTTAAAAACAGTGATACACAGCCAATTGTGAAAACCACATTACAGCTCACTATCGAATACATCATTAATAACTATGACGACAATTTCTGAATTGGCAATGGCTTTTCGCGTTTGGCGAAATTGGTCGATACTATTATACATAAGTACCACCTGGTGTTTACTCTAGTACAGTGCTCCGCAACCTTTTTATCGCCTCGGACCGGTCAACGTTTATTAATTTTACAGCGGCCCGCTAAGGGGGAGGATGTTGATTGTTTACACATTTTAGACTTTTGATTTAATTATTTTAATTTAATTGTATTTAATCGTGACTTCTGAATAAAATATAGCTACACCAAAAAATGAATATAAAGTGATTTAACAAGGAATATTAAGTGATTTTCATAAAAAGTAGCCTAAACCTAAAAAAATGTACCACAGTAAATAAAAGAGAAATAATTTAATGATTCTTGTGCGGACCGGTAGTATTTGATTCACGGACCGGTACTGGTCCGCGGACCGGGGGTTGCGGAACACTGCTCTAGTATATATACGTACTACATTTTGATCTTACCAGTAGAAGGCTTGTGTCCAAATATTCCGCTGAACAAAGCAGGAATTCGAATGCTTCCTCCTAAATCAGTTCCAATGCCTATTACTGATGCAGCTGCAGTCAACAGAGACGATTCTCCTCCTAATTAAAAAGACAGGAGAAATTTAAAGTGAAACATACATAGGAAAAATAATGCTAACCTTGACATTTTTTTTATGCTTTATTAGTATATGTTAATATAGTTAGAATTCCTCTTTCAAGTAAATAAATTAAATTAAACTGAGATGTAATATCACGAATGCAATACTTATACATTAGTTATGAATGCACATGATTTATATATAACATATACTTCTCACTATGCTTGTAAAGAGTCTTTGAGAAGTCTACTACACTTTCTGGAAGTACACTAAATATCTCAAAAAAGAATGAATCATCATGGTGACTGATTCATGGGTAAATTAATGCAAGTGGAACCATAATTGGATTGGGAATTAGATTATACATTATTATTTGGAACAGTATAGCACAAAATGCTGTAAAAAATTCATGGAACAAATGAAAATTTAATTAAGACGTTCCGCTAATTAATAACACACACACACACGATATTCCAATAAATGTATCTTAGTTGAAAATATTCATGAAACTGAAAAACATGAAATAATAATTAAAAAAAAAATTAAAGAAGAAAAAATATTTTTAATTAAAATTTTTGAGTACCGTGTTTTAAAATAATAATTAGGTAAGACAGTCGTGTAACGGAGAATATAAGGGCCCTCCTGCAAAGTTAAGTTTGGCTCTCCAAATCTGATCTTACAAAGGATTGCAAAACCATAACACACATCTGGCTTTGGGCCCCCTGTGATTCTGCCCACCCCCTCCGCAGTGTGGAGATTGCGGGGGTGTACGTTACTCCGTTGAGGTAAGGGTATAGTGAAAAGTGAATCAAAGCCGAAGTCTTTTATGAGCACAAAGAGCAAAATTTTTTTAATTCGTAGTATAATAATATAATAATTGATTTTTTATCTTTTAAAAAGCCCTTCCGACTATTAAAATGTTTTCTTTTATAGAAGTTATGTAGAGAACACTAAAAAAATGCTTTTTATTAACTGATTGAATGCACGGAGAAAAAATTAATGAATTAAACCAAATTACTATTGTGTTAAAATGGGAGTATAGATCTTGAAATGGCATTATTGGAACGTGGCGCCATCTATAAGGCAGAAATTGAAGCAAATATCTGCAATGCAAAATTAGTGTTAATAAATTTGTGAGCATTTAAAATTGAGGTAATTTAATACTTTAAAAGAGGGAGAAAGATTTTTTTAAAAATTTTAAAAATTAATTAAGACACATTAATTACAGTACAACTTTTCCTTTGCTTAAAGAAAACAAATCAAAACCAAAATTTTAAGTAAAAATTTTAAATGAACTAAGAGTCATAAAAATGACTGAAGGAAATGCATAATATAAATTTAGAAATTCTCAGAATTTTAACCACTTTGAAATACTGGCAGTTGTAATTCCAGACAACTCTGGATCTTATGAGTGTACTGTGAAAAGAACTGCCAAAGGTCTATATAGATATCTCAAATATTCATTAATAAATTGTAGTAGTTTTTTAAAAACGGAGTTTGACTATTTTTTATTAAAATTCGAAAGTAATTCAGTTTTGAAGTTTTCATATAGGCAGGGGCGTAGCTACCCTCGTATCAGCCGTATCAATGATATAGGGTTCTGCAGCGACGTAACAGAGAATGTTACCCCCCGCAATGCGAGGGTGGGGGGTGTACGTTACGCCACTGGAGCACTCAAGTTGTTGGGGCCCCAGCATGGGTAACGTTTTGACACTCTTTTTCCTGCGATCATTTATATTTATTTTCCAAAAAAGACTCCCCCCCCAAATTTTGATACAAGGCCCATTCATTACAAGCTACGCCACTGCATATAGGTCAGGGATGGCGAACCAGTGGCACGCGTGCCATTAATGGCACGCAACACAATATTTTGGGCACGCTACCGATCAAAACGTTTTGCATTTTAGTTCAAAGTAACGAAATTCACTATGAAGTTTAATGAACAGTCACCACTAATGTTACTTTAACTTGAATTACACGTATAACTAAAATATTTGCAAATATACAGTGCAGAAGGTATTTTTTCGTAGTAAATAATGAGTTTTCAGTTGTTAATATTTAGTTTTATTATATATTTCCCCAATAATTGAAAGTCAAAATTATTTGTGTGACGGCATATCGAAATCTCATAAAACACTTCTTTAGAATAAAAGGCACGTTGATTCATAAAGGTTCGTCTCCCCTAATATAGGTCTTTATTCCTAACGAAGGAAAAAAAAAATGGTGCTTTTTCTTAGATGTACATCTTGGAAGACTGCTGCAGGTGGGCATACTTGAGATACATACATACAGCATACTGAGTCTCACTGACGTAGCTAGTTCTGAGTGGATCCTGTATCAAAATTCATTTGGGGCCCCTTTTCAGATATGGAAGCCCTGTTAGTGAGACTGTATTTACACATGTTGGGGCCCCTGTAGTTTGAGGACCCCGTATTATTGATACGGCTGATACGGCGGTAGCTGCTGAGTCTCAATATGAAGCTTATGTTTGTCACCAGTATACAAGGGCATGATTTGAAGGATCAACGTTTCTTTCATCTACGTTGTTTTAAACATGTACTCTCCCCTCGCTTAAAAGTAATCTTTTTACCCTCACTGCTATCGCAAGCATACACTTACCTGAAAGTAAGTCATTTATCAAAAAATTCCTGCCGATCCCTTGCTGTTGAAAAGAACGGATGTGTTTGGCAAATGTTAAATTTGTATTTTGAATAAATCCAAGGTATATGCACTTAGTAATCAATGAGAGGGTTTGTTCAAAAACGGTGACAAGAGGGAAATTGCATAAGTTTCGTTGTCTTATAAAGAGGAGGTAGTAGTGGCGTAACAGAGAATATTGGGACCCCTCCACAAAGTCAAGTTTTGGGCCCCAAGTCGGATCTTACGTACGCATTGCTCAGGTTATAGGCCCCCTAGAGTCCTGGGCCCCTCATGGTGAGTAAGGGGGGGGGGGTGTACGTTACGCCACTTGTAGGTAGGCACTTTTTAGCGAAATGAATTTAATTTTCCCACCACAGATTATCAGAGTTTTAATTTTTAGCATTAAGATTTCACCCTGATGCTTTTCTGACTGCACGTTTTTTAAAATATAATCCATCGACCCTTATAAGCAGCTTATAAATGCTAATTAATTAGTTTATGGTTTTTTATTGATTCTTTATGCTTTAAATCTTTCAAAAAGTCTTTCTTCAACCTTAAGACATTGAAGGAGGTATAGAGAGAGTTAGGAAAAGAGCTTCTATCTTAAGGCCCCGCCTAACTGATGTTAAATATTGACCAATGAATTTCAAGTTGAAAAATTTTTTAATTACGTAAAGTTTTCTAGAAATAATTCCTTGATTTTTTTAGAAATAAATCTAATAATAATTAAAAACAAGCAAATATTCCTGTTTGTTGTTTTTTTTCTCCCTCCTCAGTTATTTAATTATTTCTTAAAAGTATGATCTTCATCTTAATCAGGAACGTCTTAAGACTACTTGAGGCCCTGGGCCCCTACTCAAAAGTAGGCCTTGAGCCCCTGCAAAAATATAAGCCCCACCTACGGCTCTTAAAAGTAGACAGTACATAGCATACGTTGTCAAATACTTTCAAACAATAACCCTAAACAAATATATGTGCATGACTTACAATCATCCGAACCGGCTCGACTGACTGCCGCCTTTTGACTGAATGAGTATTGATGGTGTTGGGGGGTAGGCCTAGGCCTATACATGGACGACGGTCATCACTTGCAGCCAGTTGACATGTTGTCCGAAATTCCCAGTTTTTCGGAGAATACCACTGAAAACAACACTTGAACATTGAAATTATTCCAATTATGATGTTATTGTGGCGGTATCTAAATAAGCCAGTAACAGCCTCTGGACAAATATAATCACTTTTGTCTAGTGGTATGTTACGTGCTTACGATTCCATAGGTCACGGGTTCTATTCTCTGACATTGGTGACCTTGGCTGAAAAGAAAAAACGTAAAACCTTCTGATGTGTCGTGGCGCCATCTAACCACAAAAAGAGCAAATAAAAGTCATCAGACTCACGTGACGCAGCAAAACAAAGTCGTCAGACTCACTTGATGCAACAATAATGACTCATACGCTCGCCAAAAAAACAAATATCTCGTTCGTTCGCCTATCCACTGACTAACTGTTGGGGGACTACTGTGATTGTATCTAAATAAGCCAGTAACACAGCTTCCAGACAGGAGTGATCACTTTTGTCTTGTGGTATGTTATGTGCTTGTGAATCTATAGGTCGCGGGTTTTAATCTCTGACAGTTATTAAGGCTGAGACGAGGCTACAAATTACAGCCGAGACCCGGGTCCAGATGGTCCATGCCTCAAGACGTCCCTGATCTTAATTATTTCACATTTTCGTTCTTTTCGAACCTAATAATTTACTTCAAAATGCAATTTTTCATGTTTCAAAAGACTTGCCAGAAAAACGTGAAGGATCCCTGTATGGCTCATACCTTTTCAGGTGAAGGTTGTGAAAACTGTGAGTGGCCACTGAAAATTCTAGTTACACCTCTGGAAATTGATAAAAAAATCAAACCCACTAAAAACAAACATTGTCTGCTTCTACACAACGCTGTATTGCACCTGGCTTCTTATTTGCAATTACAATATTCAAATTTCTCATGTCGAAACAAATAAAAAATCAAACAAGAAAAATGAACAGCAACAAGTACATGAATGCATGTACAGCAAAGTACTTGAATAAATTTGAAATTAAGCTCAACTATGATAAAAGATAATAACAAAAAATTAGTTCAAATAAAAAATAAGTTTAGAACAGGTAAGAGGAAATACAAAAAAATCACGAAGAGCTACAAAAATAAGTAGTTGTTATACTAACAAACTAAAATTTAATATATATATGAAGTAACTCGTTGTTCAAAGACAATGATCGTTCAAAAGTTCATATTTTTGTAGTTAATACAAACTAACTAAAAATGTGAAATGCGGGTTAGGAAGAAAAGGACTGTCAGATGAAATTTTGTTAAATATCCATGTGTGTGTGTGATTTCATGGAGAATTTCTTGAATTATATTTGAAGCATATGTATATCTTATGCTATTTTGTGAATGAATATTTCATTCATATTATTTGCCTTCCAAATGGTATACATTTTTAATATCAAAGAAGATGCTATTGGATTATAATAAGTTTCATCGATAAATTAATTTCTAAAAGCGCTGAACCTGGCTAATATTTTAAATGGAATCATCAATACACGTGGCTCGGTGGCGCAACGGTAGCGCGTCTGACTCCAGATCAGAAGGTTGCGTGTTCAAATCACGTCCGGGTCATTTTTATTCTTTCTGATCACTATCAGAGGAGGGATATTTATGAGCAATACTGTAGAACAGGGGTGTGTGTCCAACACGCGGCCCACAGACTCTTTTTTTTTAAAAAAAATTTAAATATCAGGTTTTTAAAATTTTTCATTTTGAAATTTATTTGAGGGGAAATTTAAACATATATATAAATCTACAATGCATTTGCCTGTTACCTGTTCTTGTTTTAAAATAAATCCCCCCCTTTTTGATAATAGAAATGTCCTTTAGATTAAAATAGATTTATACTTTATTAAACAGTTACATTTGATTTTACTATAATAAATTACTTTTTTAATAAATTCCGAATTGCATTATGCATATTCTTTACTATGTGGATGGTACATGATTCTTTGTGTGTGTGACTTTCATTTCTCCTCCTCCTTTTCTGTTTGGAGTGCCCAAAAAGGAAGAGGCAGTCAGATATATTTTATAAAGTTTTAAAGAAAAATATTCAGGACGTTTAAGGTAAGGGCAATGTATACTTAATCGTTTGCGAATGACAGCACAATCAAATTTCAACAATGAATAACGAAAGATCAATTCAAAAGGAACACCGTAATTTTCAAGAAATGGCAACTGTAATATCTTAAACATTGTTGGATCATTGCATTATTATATTATAAAAACATTCTTATATTATTTATGTCTGTATACATGAAAAATAATGAAAACAATAATAATAATTCATTCTGTTTTAAATGTTCACTCTAATAAATGTTTTTTGTTTCCAAATCTGATATAAAGGTACATATTTTTATGTGCGGCTCGCGAGACTATGATGCTTTTCCGAAGTGGCCCGTAAGGTCATTTGGAATAGGTCTTAATCCCCTATCTCTTCAAAAATGGTGGTGGGGGGGATTGCAGATACAGATAAATATTGCTATGGTAGATTAAATATTAACATGCATGAGTTAATAAGTTAACTGATAAATTGCAAATTGGAAATTTAAAATTAAAATTAATAATTTCACCCTTTAAATTAAATTAAAATTGCTGGAGTCTATACAATGTTTGCGCTGTGTTGGATGGCGTGGCATTAATTGGTATTGGAAAAATGAGTTATTGTTTACGTGTATCACAAAGTGCACAGGCAGAAACGAGATGATTAAATTTAGATAGTGCCAAAGGCTAGAACAGGGGTCGGCAGCCTTTTAGATGTGGTGTGCCTAACTGATTTACCAATATAATTCAGCATGCCATACAGTATAGGACATTTTTGAAACAATACTATTCCCGTGAAAATGCATGCAGAATTAGAGAACAAAGGTAAAAAATATAGATTTAGTTTTATCGTATATTAATTTTGCATTATTTAAAGATATTTCTAAACATAAAAAATAAACAGCATAAAATATAGTTATTTCTTCAATAAAAATTTTAAAAAAAATGAAAATTGTACATGTATTATGTATTTTAAAACACATTGTGAATTAATGAAATTGAACACACACATCATTGTAATAAGAAATAGACAACCTAAAATAGAAGTATTTTCCTTCATTATGGTAAAACTTTACAAATTTTAATGCCAGCGTAGTGCTTGCATCGCTCTACTTTTATATCGCAAAATCAATTTTGTGTTTTTCAATTTCACGCGATTCTGAGCATTCAGTTGTTAAACAATTTCTTTGTACATGCAATTTTCTCTCTTCAAACAAACAAATCTCTCCGGCAATGACATTTATTAATTTACAAAATAACTGTAAATTTGTCTTTAGAATTATGCTTTTTAGATTTTTTTTTTCACAATTTCGTAAATGTCCATAATTCTGAAATAAGTTCCAGTTCAAATTTATGTAATGTTTTTGACAAATGTGTAGAGTATTGCAAAGTGGCACTGAGAATTGTACCGCGTGCCATAGGTAGCTGACCTCTGGCTAGAGAAAACAAATATATTTTATATATATAACTTGATAAAACATACCATTATATTAGAAACAATTTTTTTGGTGGATAACAAGAAAAGACTCAATTTTCTCATATATTTGATTTCACAAATTTATTCCAATGACTATTTTACATCCCATTTTATTATGAATACTGTGAAAAATCGCTTTTTTTATTGATTTTCATTATATTATTATTATTATTATTAATTATTAAGTAAGTTTTTAATTCTATAGAAATATTACGTTCAGTTGAGCATTACATTTGTTTTCATAGAATAAATTTACTTCTTTAAAAAAACGTATGGATTAACAGTTTTGAAAGTGTGATATGATTTCAAAAACGTTTTTCTTACTTCTACCTGAGCACATGATGAATACTAAATTAAAACACATTGATGTCTATATCCTTAAAAAAGCACGAGGTTATTTACAATGATACACATATGTCTTTAATGCAAAAATATTATTAAAACTTAAAATAATAATGTATCATTGTATGAGTAAATACGATTCGGGTTATTTACAAAGTACTTTTTGTCAGACATGAAAGAGTTCTTTTAGAAAAAAATGTACCTCAGATGAAAATAACTAAATAAATTAAAAGAATTTCTGCTTCACGTAAAGTATGATAATGCGTTTCTTTTTTATAAGTAGAAAACTTCCTTAAGTTAAAATATATAATGCTCGACTTATAATAATAGACTTATATACTTTGGGAAAGTTTTATTATAAAATTTCAAAACTAGGCCCTTTTGATAAAAGTATGGCAAAAAAATAGTGAAAAAACAATTAATTAAATATATGAATAAAAGTACAGAATTGAGTGTATTTCCGTGAGTGAAAGAGAAATAAAACTCTTTAAGTATAAAAAGGCTTCTCGTACAAAAAGATTGCATGGTAAAGATTTTATGGTACTTTTACATCGTCTGATTTAAGTTAAAATTTATCAAGTTTATTACCTTAGTCTACATTTGATTTAAGGAAGTCAAATATGATGTAATTATGAAGAAGAAAGAGAGAGAAAAAGAAATTTGCACTACAAATATATTTGTTGTTGTGTTGTTACTAACGCCACCTGATCGGCAAAGGAAAGATCAAGGCCCACGAAATTTATCATTGCAAAGAGCTAAGTAACGCCTGTCGTTAGCCGTAACTCTGAGCACCATACAAGTGACAAAACGATTTAGCTCGGTTTCACCTCAATACTCTGGGAATACCCAGAATACTCTGGGAGTGATCAGGGGCCTCTCACCCCCTTCCACCAACCACACGAGATGACTCGCGGCTCGACGGCTATTTAGAGCAGAGGTCACCAAAGTGATGGTCCGTGGACCACTAGTGGTCCGCGAGAAAATTTCGCTGATCCCCAGAAAAATGTGGCACATACTCACTCACATCACGTTAAATTATGTTTTAAGATGCATTGATTGTGTTCTTAGATCACATTTTTTTTTATAAATATATTTAACACTTAAAAAGTTCTATTAGTGTGGTCCGTGGGATTTAAATTATGAATTTACTGGTTCGTGAGGACAGAAAGTTTGGCGGCCGCTGATTTAGAGTAGCCCCATGCCGCGAAGGCCTACACATTTACAAACATCCATGTCTTCTCCGGGATTCGAACCCAGGCCCAGCAGTCAGCGTCGCTAACCACAATACCAGATGGGCGACCCAAAATTATTTAATTGAGCTATGCTGAGTAGTGCTGTCTAGCAGATCCCACTGGCGATGGAAGGATTGCCACACTCTTTCAGAGAATTATTCACTTCCTATGATATTTATTTCATTTACCTCAACTAACTTTAAACGTCATAACAGCAATTTAAGACACTTAGAGCCCTTTCACATCCTTATACCACACCTAACTGATTGAGCAGGCTGGGACGTCTTAAGACATGGGCTAACTTGGCCCTGGCCCAGGGTCTCAGCCACTGTGGGGGCCTTGTCTCGTTCTCAACTCAGCCTTAATAATATCAGAATTTGAATAATTTTAACGGTCACGTATTATTTGTGGTTGTATTATTCGAAAAACTGGAAATTTTGGAAGATACGATGACCATCCTCCCTGTCCAGCCTTAGGGTTACCATTATATACCATCATTTCTCATTCAGTCAAAAGATGGCAGTTGGTTGAGCCGGATTGTGCAATTATAAGTCATGCACATTTACTTGTTTCGGGTTATTTTTTGTACGAGTATTTGACAGCATATGTTATGTACTGTTTGCTTTTAAGGGTCATAAGGGGAGCCTACATTTGTGTAGAGGCACAGGGTCTAATTTTGCTTAGCGTCCCACGGCCTCAATAAGATAAGCATTAAGGCGTTCTTAGGAGCAGGCATTCAGTTGCTAGTTTTGAACAGAAATCAGCAGGGTACTTTACACGTTGTCAACTCTCTCTCTCTGACACTCTTTGCTTTCCCACTTCCTTAAATACTAGAAAGTCACGTTCTCTTCCAACTAGTTGAGACGATTAAAATGATATTGTGGAAGCTACGCTCTTCACACACAGCTACTTGTGTATCGAAAATGGAGAAAGCTTTTTGTTGCTTCTTCGGACTCAATCACTCATTGTACTAATGAGTTCGGAGCTCCCTCTTTTCCCCCTTAGGGCATCCCTCTTCAGTCAATATTATGTCCTCGTGTGAAAGAAATTCTCTCCTCTCTTCCCACCTGAGATGTAATGACTGGAAACGCGTTGACTGGCACAAAATTGCCACAAGTGAAACCGACCAAATTGTTATAGTTGCATCAGAAGCTAATGCAGTTCAAATATTGTGTTTCTGTGCTCATATGGACTTAGAATACCTTGGTTTTTTATAACTATTATTGAGTGCTTTATGCTGCATATTTTCAGCCATCTTTTTTTGTTCAGAGAGTTCTTGGGATCATCTATATTGTATAAAATTAATATAAAATCAACTTCAAAATTTAATCATTTAATTTATCGATAGATAGCAGTGTGACTGCATGTTCATGACAGATCTTTTAATTTTCTTTTCGTTACTAAAGCCGCGAGTAATTATACCTCTAAACAAATTGCAGATCATTTGGAAACATTTCTATTAATAGAATATGTTTTAACGTTACACTAAAAATACAATGGCAAAATTTAAGGAAAAAAAAAGATACAAAGTAAGACACAATAAGAAACACTTCACTCACTTAAATATTTTTAGTTTTCAAAGTTTCTAAAAGAAATAATGACACGCGGATACTGAAAACGCTTGCAAATTTCATTGAAAGGATATAATAATAATTTGACTGGTATGGAAACCATTTGGTTGATATCAATCAAATTTGTTAAAGTTTGTTTTATTTTTGAATTAAAATGCAATTTCCTTAAATTATTAGTAAATAGTTTGCACTACATCTGTTAGGCTCACACATAGCACTTCTATTATATTATAATTTATTTTGAATACTCATAGTAAAGAATTATTTTTTATAAGAGAGTAGTTAAAATGAATATTTATTAAATTATATTATGAATATTATATTAAAATTTATTTTAGCTTTTGCGAATATAAGTAGAAGAATTTGTAGCGGTATCCTCTACATAAGCCAGGAACAGACTCCGGACAAGAGTGATCACTTTTGTCTAGTTGTATGTTACGTGCTGAAGAATTTCATTAAGAAATAATAATTCTTTTATAAAGTAACATATGCCATAAAACGGTAACTGTTATACATTTACGTGGAACCTTAGAGAAATCTCTATTATCCACTCATCATAATAAGTTGAACAGAGAATAATTTGTTGAAGTTACATATAAAAATAGATAGCAGTCCACATTAAGTGCAGCGCAACAACCCTGGAGGAGGGGTGAGTGGGAAACCACTCTTCCAGTTGATTTAGTTTCTGTTTCGCTTTCATAGGAAAACGAGGAGAAAATGACGTCACCTCTCCATGACAGCAAAGCCTGTCTTTCAACCGTCTGCCGCATCTCGACGGAACGAGGAGAGAAGGGATAAATTTCTTTCATAACAAGGATTAAAAGAATATTATTTTTAAGCCCGTTTCATATGTCATTATGCAACCAAAGCTATTGTCTTTAAAAAGTATAATTTTTAAAAACTTAAAAAAATATAGTTGTATTTTGAACGACGAATTGCGTTTTCAGCAATACTTTTTGTATTTTATTTCGTCCAATGAACTAGGATGCAAAAACAATTAATCAGTGCTAGTAGCACAGTAAACATATTTGCACATTTCACGGCGGGGAACGGCGTGCGTGTACCCATTTCCTAGAGCAAAATTAAAAAAATTCGGTTTTTATACTCAAATATATAACCGATTCAGAGTTGAACTTTTTAAATGAGGATATGGTTGTTATTTACTAAAAGCGTTCTATTAACGCTCACAGTATATTGATACTTCTTTAGAAAATATATTACCGTAAAATCCAGCGTATAGCGCGCACCTATACTTTCAAGAGATGCACTTTTAATTTTTAGGAATTTTCGCCATATAACGCACACCTCCTTTATTACAAAGAAACTTGAAATGTAAGTGCGCAATGCTCTTATGTTTTGAAATCATTAATTCGTGGTATTATCTCTGGCTTTTGAAAAAATAGTATTATTTTAGAAATTCAACTGTTTTATTTTTTCATAAGGTATGCCATTTCTTTTAAATAAACAGTATTTCAATCTATGTAGAAGTCTAATTTTTTTGATACTCATGCCTTTTTTTTATTTTTAAAGCAATCATTTTTATTACCTGCGTGTATAACACGCACCCGTAAATTTCGACTAAAAATACGCGTTATACTCTGGATTATTGTAAGTAAAAAATGCAGTCATCATTGGGTAGTTTTTTTTAAAAAATTTTCCTAGCATAATAAAGATAACTGGTACCAATTAATTAAAAATAAAATAACAAATTAGTCATGAAAATTTATTATTATTACTTCTTAACAGGGGCATAGCAACGCCCTTTATCAGCCGTATCAATGATATGGGGCCTCCAAGCAACAGGCCTCAACATGTATAAGTAAAGATCGTAAGATATTAAGGGATTCCAAGGAATTTTTGATACCCATGAGTTGTCAGGGATTCGAACCCGCGATTTATAGGATTCGTAAGCACGTAACATACCACCAAACAAAAGTGATCACTTCTGTTCGGAGGCTGTTACTGGCTTATTTAGATATCGTCACAAGGAGTAGCTACGCCAATGCTTTTTAACTACAAGTAAATATTTTTCCTCAAAGTAAGCCAGACGGAATAATTTTTAAATAAAAATATATATGCTGCAGTTGTGTACACCAATACTTTAATATTAACACTCCCCCCACTATTATTTAATTCTGCGTTCAATATCCCTAAAACACGAAATGGTAAAGCAAACTTTTGAAATCTTTATCATGTATATATGCTTTCATACCGAGCTGCCATCTAACGGTTATATTCCCAACATTTTTCTTTTTGTATTTAGTACTGGTTTTCTACGCTTTGTTTTAAAAAAAATTCCTTTCCGGGAGAAAGAAAAAAAAAAAAAGAAAAAAGGAGACAACTAGTGGAAGTTAATTAAAAATCAATCCTTGAAAGCATTTATAAGAAAGTTTATTACAAATACTCTTTGAATAGAACTTCAAGAAAAATTATTTTAACACAGATGAGGCTTTGGAGGAAGGAATTCATAAGTAAAAATATCTAATAAATAAAAAGAAATTTTTGTTCCTTAAAAAAATATTCTAAATTCAAGAAAAAGTATGATTTTTTTTGTAAAATCAGATGAAAACTGATTTTTGAAACATGAACCACTAGCAAGAGCGTGCTGCCATCTACCGGTTTTATACACATATAAATATCGGTTGTATAACATTTGTCATACCACAAGAATACAATTGAATATTGACAAATACAGGAAATTAAACATTATCTCGAAACAAACTGTAGGCTTCTAAAAGTCCAAAGTTTGGTCCAAAGTTTAAAAAATGCTAGTTACGGCCATGATAAAGCTGACTGATGCACTTTTTTCAAAAGAAGATCAATGGGGGAATATTTTTTCAAACTTATTTAACACAAAAAGTGCACTTTTATACTTTTAAAGAAAAAAAAATCTTAAATCCAGTTTCACATGACTCTATGAAAGTAATTCTTTTAACACAATGTGTCAAATAATGCATTTAAACATATACTAAATATAAGTTATTTTTAAGCTTGTGAAAAATTGCAGATAAAAATTTACTTTTAAATAATTGCTTTTAAGGAATGTGAAAGCATAGAATTACTCAAAGTCTCGTCACAGTTTATCCGTTAAATTTGGCAAGAAAATATTCCATGGGGAAAAAAAAAAGAAAGTATGACGCAGTTTTAAATTATATCTTTTTTCTTAGGTTACCTTTTTGAGCATTTGTCAGTAATGTTTAACTATTCAATGTGCGAATGATTATAAGCTTTATAAAATGGAATTATAAAAACCAACAGCATGCATTGTGCATACATTTATATTACAAAATGTGTGATTAAAAACACAAACAGAAAACTGTTTGATAGAAAACTATTTTTTTTTCTCGAACCTACGTTTGTAACGCGTATACCAGTTTATCAGATAATGCAGTGTTCCCCAACCTTTCTATCGCCGCGGACCGGTCAACGTTGGATAATTTTACCTCGGACCGCTGAGGGGGAGGACGTTGATTGCTTATATTTTAGACTGTTTTGTTTTAATAATTTTATTTTAATTGTGTATTTTTTAAACATGCTTTCAGAATAAAATATAGCTACACCAAAAATGAACATAAGGTAATTTTCATAAAAAGTAGCCCAAACCCAAGAAAAATATGCCGCAGTAAATAAAATAGAAATAATTTATTGTTTCTTGTGCGGACCAGTAATAGTTGATGCATAGATCGGTATCGGTCCGCGGACCGGGGGTTGGAGACCACTGAGATATAATGTACTTAATATATGCAATTTTTGCTCTCTAAGCCCTTTTTTTCTAAATTTTTTTTTTCAAAAATCCTTAATGTTTTTGAGTTTTGAGTTTCTTTTTTTTCCTGCTTAATAATAAAAAGTGCAGTTAGAAATATTATTAATGCTGTTGTATAATTAGTTTAAATAATTTGAATAGCACAGAGGGTTTAATCAAATTTTGGCTTTTGTTCAAATGCTCTATTTTCCTTTCCCTTAAAATTTTTCTTTGCATTCAAAATGCTCCGTGTGGTCCATATTTCGCCTGTTTAGTCCCAATGATTTCAAATCGTATTCTTTAATGTGCATAGCAAAACAATTGTGAATAAATTCAGATTATTTTGATTCGTAAGTAAAAAGTTTCAAGTAAGTAAGTGGAAGAAGTCATGAAGTAAGTGGAATATTTTTCACAAAAAAGTCTTTTACAACTTTCTTTATTTTTTATTAAAGATTTTATCAAAAAATGCATTGTCAAATTCTTTTTTCGCTTGTTTTTGTTTAAATTTCTGAGAAGACAATTTATGAAGACAATGATGGATGCAAAATATTGTTGCGTAGGTCGGGGATCGAGAATTTTATGCAAATCAATCACAAAGAGTAAGACAGTTTGTCAGGAGCGATGGAAATTTATAGTAGAAAAACAAACCTTGAAAAACAGGATGCAGTACTCAAAATCGCAGGATAAATCTCAGAAGGCTTTCACACCTTCTACGGCCTTCAGACACTACTGTCAATGTCTAAAATATATATAAAAGATTATTCACAAGCACTCACTTGTCATACACAACAGCCGCAGTAATAACTAACCGATAGTCGACTCTTCACGGGGAAATCAATACTACTTTTCAAAGGTCAAAACAAGACTAACTCAGTTTCGGAGAATAACTCCCTATTTATAGGTCTCACGGATCTTTCGAGAAAAATCCTTTTGCGTCATAGATCGTGATATTAGTAGATCTTTCTACTAATTTCAAAAAAGAATCCATAGGGTAGTGAACTCTCCAAAAATGATCACCAAGTCGCCAAAGTCGCCATTATAATGTAAGGAACGGAGTTGCTTGCGAATATTACAATTTTAATATAAAATAAATACAACATGTACGTATTACACATCCAGATATAAATTCTTTACACTATTTTAAAAATTCTTTACACAAAACTCTTAACAATATTTTTCTATTCAGATCTATGTGAATCTTGTTTCGGTCATTTCTTCTTGATGTAATGATTTTTCTTGTCCCTGTTATCCTATTCAAACACAAAAAAAAAGCAAATTTAGTATATCCCAGTTGTAGGACCCCTTTACTAAGTAATCACTTTTAAATCGCAGAATACTGTCCAGCAAAATTTATTACATTGAATTTTTTGAACAAGATTTTCACATTTTCAGAAGTTTCCTTTATGTTAGGGACAAAAGCTAAAGGCACAGAAGGAAATTTTTTTCCATTATCTTCAAACTTATTTTCGAAGAGTCAGTGAATAGTCTCCATTTGGTTGTTTTATGTTTGTGTTCAAGTGCATCCGACAAAGTAAAAATATTGTTACAATACACTAAAGCCTTTAATACAGAAAAGAACCCTTGAGCTCTTCCTGACGCTTACGAAAAATAGTAACAACAACAAATTGTAGTATCCTTCTATAGAAGATTCCAGCCTATCTGTCTAGAACCCAAAAGTTCAGCCTGAGTTTTGAATAGTTTTGCGAACAATGTCGTTTAATTCGCCTTGAATTAAAAGGTGAGATTCGTAAGAGGCTGCAGTTGCTTTTAAAACAGGATTATTTAGTTCATTATTTTGAATATTAGTATCTTCATCTTCCAATTCATTTTTCATACTTAGATTTGTTGGGAAATATGGTAAAGGTAAGTTCTCAATGTGAAGTACCGCACAGCAAATGACAAATTTCCTTACTTTACAATATACTTGGATGTACTGTTTATACCTTTTTCTTTTATCTTTATGATGTAGAAATAAGAGTCCAAAAATGATCTCGAGGTTATGGGAAAATTGGATGGGTATGGCAAAACTCATGTGCCTCAACTCATGGTATGGCAAACTCATCACATCAGACGCCTTCTCCTTCCTGAACAGCAGATATGAGTGCTTATCTTGTGACCCCTTCTTTATAATCAAAATACAGTTTATAAATTTTTTAGCGAGGTAAGTCAATCATCGCTATTGTTTTTTAAATTTAAAATCCCGTCATACATAACAAACATTATCTGAATGGTTAACGCAGTTGTCAAGCCTATTAGCAAAATTATCAAAAACAGATGGTACAGAATGCAACTTTTCAACACAGACTTATACATTTAAAGTCTGTGTCTTACTATCACGTTTAAAATGCTTCATCGATTAAGATGCAACAGATAGCTGTTTGTCTCCATGTCGCGACGGGGTTCCAGACTAATCCACCATTCCAGTCACTGCCTGCTGAAAAACATATAAAGCTAGCGACTCCCTAAAATGATGTAGTTTTTGTGTGCCCATACTACGTAGTAGGATTCAAAAGTTTCCGGACTGAGACTATAACTTTAAAAAGTATTACCAATTAAGCTGCTCCAACACATCCTCCTTCGAAATAAGACCCTTGAGTGACAGCACACTTTTACCATCGCTTGTAAAGGTCATCGAAACATTTCTGGAATCCATTTTTAGCCATGTCCTTTAATTCAGCCTGTGATGCACTTTTAACTTCACCTGCAGATTGGTTTTCGTTTGACATGTGATGAACGAAATGTTGAAACAACTTATATTAAGATTCTTAGTCAGTATCCATTGACATGTGATTAAGGATATCCCAACTGATTCTGCTTTTGTTCGAAGTCTGTTCTTACGAACCGCAGCAGAAACCCTTTTGAAGTTTTCGGCGGTGAGGGAAATCTGTAATGTGGAGCTCTTAGGGTGTTTGTCGTCTTCGACACTTTCCCTGCCTTCTCTGAAACATCGATACCACTGAAAAGCTTACGTTCGCGATAATGCATCACAGCCTTACACCTCCTTCAAAATTTCGTGAGTCTCCATAACTCTTTTCCCAATATCCGCTCAACAAGTGCAATTTCTTTCAATCGCAGACGACTAAATATATCCGTCTACAAAATGCGTTGTCATGGCGACCCACCGACCACATGATTTGGAACAAACTTTTATTAGAAAAGGGGAAGAACGCAATAACACAGAGATGTTATTGTAGTCGCTCTACTGCAAAAATTTCCCCCGTTATAGGCTCAATCCGGGAACTTTTGAATCCTACTAGTAAAGACAAACAAATACGTAAGAAATCATTGAAAATATTATTTTGCATATATTAGTTATCCATGAATAAATTTCTCTCAAATTCTATGATGTAATAATTAAAAAACGTACAAAAATTACGGGTGATAGAAAATCCTGACTGCTGACTTGTATTCAGCGTAAAAAGTTACGTTAGAAATACAAGTTTGGGGCCAAAAACCGTGTTAACTAGTATAACTTCAAAGTATGACGGTAAAAATCAATAAAGTTATAATCTATAGTTTCTTAATTTGGAACTGATAATTTAATTCTTAGTTTTTCCCGTTGCCCTTCAATATTTGTTATTATTTCACCCTACACTTATTTAAAAAGTACAAAAACTGCACGATGTTTATTTGATAAATAATTTATCAATAATAATTCACTGAAAAAAAGCGGTTGCGCTTTCTTTGGATACTAGAGATTGCACATACAGATTTTATATTAATTACATTATTGCTCTTAGTTTATGCTATCAAAATAAGAAAGGAAATGCAAAAGAAGTTGTATAGTGAAACTAATAAATAAATAAAACTCTTTTTATAAACCCAACCAAAAACTTTTAAATGTGACAGTGAATAAATGTCATACGTTTCTTCTGTATATCAGGAAACAGAAGGACATTTGTTGACATACATGAACTTGAAAATGTAAATAAGAAATTATTATTTGAGTTAGATTCTCATAAATCTAGTTAATGAGCAATAAAAACAAACAAACAAATAAAACAGACCTTATTACTCAACAGTTTAAAGAAAACTTTACCGTGATGCGATTTACTAACATCAACAATTCCCTTTATTTCTTTCCCCTTGAGAATATTTGTTTTTAAATGGAAAGTTCAGAGACTAACATTTTGAAAGTAAATAAAATGTTGACAGGATAATAGATCATGTTTGTTGTAGTAATTATTTAATATATTACGATATAGGTCATTTCCTGGCATTGTGAACGGTTTAAAAAAATTATTCTCTATCGATACTGAATTTATCTTCGCTTATCAAATCTATTCCAGATCAGCGAAATTTTCAAAAATTTAATTTTATCCGACAGCGTTTTTGAGACTGAGTAAATTATTTTTATTGATTAAAAACTTTGTAGTTGTTTGTATATGAATCATTTTCATTCCTATAATTTTAGATAAATATTAAATTTATTTTATCCATTCAAAGAATAGCAGATTCGCTGAAAGGCATATATACATATTATCTCTCTGTCTGTATAAAAAAGTGTTTGATGATGCTATAATAAATTTAGTACGTTTTTTAGCAACAATACCAACGTTCAAGATAACTCGCCAAGTTGGCCACCCGATTTCCCCTGTGTCGTAAGCGCTGAATTGGCAACAGTGTGCTTCATTTTATACAATGTCGCCAATACGGTTGCGATGGTACATTATAGCAAGCTCAAGCATAAAAATATCGCAACGATTGCATGGACCGAAATCACTGTATGAGAAGAAAGGTGTTTTCTCCAACACACACGAAGACTTATTAACCCCTGAAGGACCAGGCGATTTTTCTTGTTAAACCTAACTTCATTTAAAAATTCATATACAATCATTACTTTCCATAAAATACGCCGAAATTTATACTTTATAATCATTCCAAATTCCATAAATTCCAAATTAATATCACACTGGTATGATCACAGTCCTCAGAATGGGGAAAACACAATCCCAAGTAGGATACCGTGTTTCCTGATGTGATCTTTGGTCCTGAACGGGTTAACAATCATCGTAATTAAACTCTCAACTTTCCAGTAAGCTGCAGGTTTATCAAAATCTGAGGACTTTATCAATGAAGTGTTGGACGACGCAGCTTCAGAGATGAATTTAACAGAAGAGGAACGCCAAGGACGAATTTTGAGAAAAAAAGAACAAATAAATAGACTACATAATACATGCAAGCTACAGTTTTACAATTTGAGCTACGAGTATCAGCAGTTGCATAATTTGTGCAATGGGGATTGGTCCATCGTTAGTTAGACAGGTGGTACTTCCTCCCTCTAGCTTATTTAAAAATTACCCTATCAAGAATAATATTGCTAAGGACATTTAAAAATATAAATGTTGAAAAATTAATCAGGAAAACAAAAATTTAATTTTTACAAATTAATTTTATCAAGAATATTTTGAAATTCTTATTTTTGCTACAGAAGTAGCATATATTTCTCTATTGAGATTTATAGGTTTAAAGATAAATATCTTAACAGATGCTACACACAAACCTGGGATTGGTTAGAAATGGTTTATCTTGTAAAATTTTATGATTTGTTTTTTAATTAGTCAAAACCACAAACTGCTCAGAATATTTTTGTTTGAAAATATTTGTTTAGTTGTTCAGATGATGTGCTCAGTAGATGGGATAAGAGGTATTCCTTTATTTGCTTAAGCATTTTGTATTTTTAAGAAAAATAATTAGTGATATGAATTTATTAGTTGTGACGAGAAAACTATATATGAATAAGTTAATTATTTTTCATTGCAGTACTATTATTAATTACGTAAAATTGAATAGAGAATAAAACAATTTCAGCATATTTTCTAAAGGTTCAAAATAGAACCACATATATGATTTGCAAATAGATGAACAATACTGCTAAATTTAATGAAAAACGTTGCCAAATTTACCTTTTAATAAAATCAGGAGAGAAAAAACTTTCAGCTTCGGAATAAATAACCATAAAAATTATTGACTAAAAAAAATTTTTTTTATCAAAATTGTACAAGTCGATTATCAGAAAAATACGCTAATTCAATATTTTTTAGATAAAAATTTTTTAGTTTAAGCGAAAGAATTCGCATTTTTTTTTTGGTATTCAGTAAAAATTGAAATGATAATTTTTATTTCTTGTGGGTTAATTATTACCCCATTGAAAATTAATCCTCAATATCAGACAATTTTGTCTCATTTTTTGAAAAAATGATAAGTCAAAGACATACATAATTCAAAGATATGATAATGAAACCCCATGATTGTTTGTATTACTTAATGGCACGCATTAAGGGTTACTTTCTAACATGACACTACAAAGCTCTGCGTGCTTCTTGTATTTCTATCTCTACTTCTCCATTTATTGACCATACGAATCATTTGGCTTTTCTTTGATTGAACATGCTTGGAATACGTCACGCTGAAAAAATTGGGCACTATAATACACAGAATATGGAACAACAATTAAGAAAGAATCTTGCAATACACATCATAGCATAAAATTACTACTCTATCAATCCCTACCTCTCATTTGCCAGATGAATTCTAATGCAAGTTTTAGTCATTGTTTATTTCAATAACGTAATTATTTATTACTTTAATGCGGCATCTAATCTCGTCCCAAACTTGTTAAATTGGTGAGAGATCAGGGGAGAATGGTGGTTAGAGAAGCACCTGTAAAACTTTCCGAGCATAGTTTTTGATGTGTGTAGTATGAGGTTGGGCATTTTGGTAAAGAGCATTGAGCAACCAACCTCGAAAAAAAAGGAAGTATTACCACCACGGCACATTATTTAGATCAAGTTGAGCTGTCATAGTGGTCTAAATAAGAACCAGAAATAACCTTCTATTATATACAATGGCATCTCAAACCATGATGCCGTATTTTCACTTGGCAGGGGTGTTTCACAGAAGTACAGTAGCTGAATGGTAGTGTATCACGCTTCCAAGCCACAGGTCCAGGGTTCGAATCCCGGGCTGGGGAATGTCGACTCAGCCTTTCATCCTTTCAATTGGTCAATAAATGAGTACCATCAAGCTTGTTTGAGAACTGAGTTCTGAGGGGTTTCGCGTCAGACTGGCCACTTGATCGAAACATCTGCTTATGCACCTTAGCTCCTAAGGTTGCGTCAACTGAGATAGGTACAGTAGGCTTTGGCCCTCATGGGCTGTTGTGCCCCTGAGTTCATTCAGGGGTTTTTCCCAGATGAGGCCGGAATGGACTTGTCATCAAGTCGGCACTACATTCATACGTGACGATAATCATTAAACAAAAGAGAATCAGACTTGTCCAACAATACGATCCTGTGCCATTCTGTCATTCCCGTCCTTTCAACCCGCCATCATTGCAAATGCAGTAGTCTTTATTGCGTGTACAATGGTAGCTTCCCGAATAGACATCATACGTTCAGGCCACTATCGAGATAAATGAAATGGTTCTCATTGATATGGGGGAGGGGGTGAGTTCCCGCAAATGCTGCAAAATGGCGATAAAAGCTGTTTGTGGAACCACCACCTGCTGGTCG
>BMAV01022671.1:190801-202227 GCA_019973955.1 Trichonephila inaurata madagascariensis
TTGTGTTACAAAAAAGGATAATTAACTTCGAAGGGAGTAAATCATTGAGGGGAGGGGCTATAATTGGAAAAAAGAAAAAATATGTGAAAATTATAAAAAGTATTATTATTTCTTAGATTGTACTGGAGTAAATGGAAAACAATAGAAATTGTTATTTTTTAAGGCAGCTGGTCTAAAAAATTAATCTCATGACCTTTTTGTAAACTTTTGAATAAAATCTCAATTTTAGAGTAGTGGTATACCTTAAAAATTACAAAAATTGCAAGAGAAAATTAAAAACATCGTTGGAATGAACTATGGAGCCCTTAACTCAGTCTTGCGTCAATCTCCTGTCTTTACATGGTAATGAAAGTAATGTACGTGAATTCAATTTACACAGTATTAAAAACAATAAAGAACTTTAAAGATAAATTCAAATTCAAATTAAAAAACTCAGCGGCGTAACAACCCATGAGGGCCAGGACCTACTGTGCCCATCCCAGTATACGTGCCTATTGGACACTGAGGTGCATGAGCAGATGTCCCGATCAGGTGGTCAATTTGAAGCAAGACCCACAGTGTTTAAGTCCCCAAGCAAGCTTGATACTCATTTATCGACCTACTACAGTAGTGATGAAAGACTAAGTCGACCTTGCCCATCCCGAGAATGAAAAGATTAACATTTGAATACAAATTTAAACGCATTGAAATTATAAATTAAATAAGTTTTCAGAGAAAATAATTTAGAGTAATAATTAAGGTGTAGGTCAAATTAGAAATTATTCTAAGTACATTGTTAGAAACTTTCAGTTTGGTAAACTCGAAATATATATTCATTAAGCAATTCCTTTCTTTTTTTAGGCAATTATTACAACATTGCATACGGAATAGATAAGAAAGTTATTTCATTGAAATCATTCTAGTATAGTAATGCTATCGACCGTTTACAAGGACAAAACTTCGGGGCCCTTATCTATCTTCTTGCAAAAAACATCACCAGCGATTATTTCCACTTCACAATTCTTCACTCATCACCTTTTTTACATCATGAAAAAAAAGTTAATAATTTATTGCGACAATCTCACAGGTAACCGAAAAAGATTGATTGCGTAGGGGCGAGTTTCAAAACTGCTTTTATCAGTGTTAAGATTTTAAAAAACCCCTCAGTGTGAAAGACTAGGTCAGATAGATCCCTGTAGAGAGCTTCCGCTGTGAGGAATTAGTAAATTTCCGCCTGATCGCATTTTAAAAACGGTCATTGCAAAATACTTTCGAAATGGCCCTTTAAGAGAGCTGTTTGAAATTACGACAGTCAACTTGGACATCCAACTGTGGCAAGATCACGTATACGAAGCCCTATAAAAAATACCGGGGGTGAGAATGTCCTTGAATCACTTATCGATGGGAATGAACGGCCTCGTTGTTGAAAATTCAGTTGGGGGGTTTCTTCACGGTTCCCTTGCGCCATGAATTCGCACGGTGAAGTAATTATTGATAAAGATTACGCTGCTATTTGACTGCGAAGATGGAGAGTATACCTGTTTCTAGCCTCATTTTTGGGTCAGGTGCAAATAAACTTTCGCTTGTTCCCCAGATCCTTCATACATAATCATGTGCTGCAGGGAGACAGGACACCGTGTTGAGAATATCAATGATTCGAATAAGGAAATTTTCCTTTACATTCCTGCTGAGTTATGTGTAAATTATTGCAAAAAACCGCAAGTGGTATTTTATGTAAAGATATTTCTGTCTTCATTTTTGATGTGTTCAACGTTATGTATCATTTCTTCAGCCGAATTGACAATTTCAGAATGTAGTTTTGAAGGAAGAATTTTTATATATAACAACTGCAAGTTATGGCAACAGAAACAAGTTACGAAACGGCCTTAAAAATTAATTCGATGGATAAGAGTGAATAGGCCTTCATTTTCCCACAGTATAAACTGACCTTGACGTCTGTCTTTAAGGGGTACCTTATACACAAAATTGCATCATTGTAAGAAATAAACTAATTTAACACTTGATAATATCTAAGATAGGTACCTTAAGATGAGGTATCGGTATCACGTTTAATTTAACGAGCTTTTAAGATATCCGACTACGTTAGGAAACGTGATTTTAAAAAGTCTCATAAATGGATAATTTTCATCATATTTAATGTCACTTACATTAGAATACATGCATAAAATTGTTTTAAGGACATTTCGACAAAAAAATTTATTTAAATAGAATATTTCGGCAAAAAATTAACTTAGAATAACCTTTTTTCAAAATATTCTCCTTTTGTAAAAAATGCTTCTATTATAATAATATTTTGCCTGTATATAGTTCAGACCTCTGTACAGAGGCTCAACTATAATTTTTGAAAAATTCACATTATTTTCAGAGTTACAACCACTTGAAATAATTATCGGCGTTTTTTTCTTAAAATTTCTCCCCTCTGTTGTCGTAAAACATGGATAAACCCACTTCTAAGTTATACATTTCAAAAATTCTAGTTGAGCCTCTGTACAGAGGTCTGAGCTATATTCAGACAAAATATTATTATAATAGAAGCATTTTTCACAAAAGGAGAATATTTTGAAAATGGGTCATTCTATGTTCATTTTTTGTCAAAATAGTGTACTTAAATAATTTTTTATTGTTATAATATTCTTAGAACAATTTTGTATACGTTTTCTAATCTAAGTGACACTAAATATCATAAATATTATCCATTTATACGCTGTTGCGAAATCACGGTTCCGAACGTAGTGTGTGTGTGGGATACCTTAAAATTAAAAAAAAGGGATAGTAACTGTAATTCTTCCTTATTTTGTTGTGGATGAAACTTAAAAGTTGAGCACTTAGAATGAGTCCAATTTAAAATAATAAATGATATAACGGTAACTAACTTATATTAGTCTCTTAAGTTTAAAACAAATAGCAAAATTTACATCCTATGGCATAAATTACGGAAATTGACATTTGTCAATGCAGATAAGCGCTTTCATTTCTACTGAAAGGCAGTTACGTCTTAAGACTTCTCGAGGCCCTGGGCCCTTTGTAAAAGCAAGCCCCACCTATGTCTGTTTTAAGTAGACAGTGTATAGCATACGTTGTCACATACCAGTACAAACGGTAACGCATAAAATGCGTGCGGCTCTCAATATCCCAAATGTAAACACAAATGGAGTGCCTTGCTTCGACTAAACGATAGTGTATGGTAGTAAGCGAAGGCTTTGAAACAAACATGACGTAATAATACAATTTTGCCCCTCTTGTCAGTTGGCATGTAGCTCGACATTCCGAGTTTTTCGAATACCCGTGAATAACATTTGACGATTAAAGTTATTCATATCACATGATATTATTCAGGCCGATTCAAGAACGAGATGAGTCCCCCTCCCCGAAGCCGAGGCCCTGGGCCCGCATCCAATTGGCCCATACCTTAAAGCAGGGATATCCAACACGGCCCGCAGACTCTTTTTAAAAATTTTTCAAATATTAGGTTTTTAAAGTTTTTCATTTTGAAATTTATTTGAGGGGAAATTTATATATATATATATAAATCTACAATGTATTTGCCTGTTACCTGTTCTTATTTTAAAATGAATCCTGTTTGATAATAGAAATGTCCTTTAGATTAAAATAGATTTATATTTTATCAAACAGTTGCATTTGATTTTTCTATAATAAATTACTTATTTAATACATTCCGAATTGCATTATGCATATCCTTTACTATGGATGGTACATGATTCTCTGTGTGTGTGACTTTCATTTCTCCTCCACCTTTTCTGTTTGGAGTGCTCAAAAAGCAAGAGGGGCAATTAGAGATGTTTTTTAAAGTTAAAAAAATATTCAGGACGGTCAAGATAAAGGGCAACGTATACTTAATCGTTTGCGCGAATGACAGCACTATCAAATTTCAACAATGAGTAACGAAAGATCGCTTCAAAAGGAACACCGTAATTTTCAATAAAATGGCAACTGTTATATTTTAAACATTTGATCATTGCATTATTATATTATATAAACATTATTATATTATCTATGTTTGTATACATGAAAAATAATGAAAACAATAGTAATAATTCATTCTGTTTTAAATTTTCACTCAATAAATGTTTTTTTGTTTCCAAATCTGACATAAAGGTACATATTTTTATGTGCCCTGCGAGATTATAATGTTTTTCCGAAATGGCCCGCAAGGTCATTTGGGTCGGGTACCCATACCTTAAAGCATCCTGTTTGAAAGGCTACGAAGCATTATTTAAAGGTCGAGCCAATCATACCAGATAAACTAGAATAACGCACCAATAAAAATACAGATAATGGGGAAATAGTAATGTGTTTGAAGAGCTATTTTGACCTTATAAGTATACTAAATAGCCAATGCTTATTACCCTTAAATTTACTCTTGTTTATACTTTAGATTTTCGTTAAAAGGTATGTACTTCAGTTAGACTTTTAAAAATAGCTAATAGAGTACAATTCCGCTTTTTGACTTGGCCGTCTTACAATGGTGTGAAACCAACTTTGTGCTATTAAACCGAAATAAATAAACATATATTCCATAAAATCTCTCACATATTTCCAAAAAAGAACCTCACCTTCTTTTATATCATCTTACTTTTAATAGCATGTCGCTTCTGAAGTTGACTTTATGGTTATCTGTATCAACATGAATACAGTACACGGAAATGCTATATGAATTGGTGTTTGATTCAGTTGATTGGAAATATTATATTAAAGCTCCTCAGATCTTTTTTAAGAATAAAAGATACGCAAATGAAGGAAAAAAAAACTGTTAATATTCAATAATGATCGGCAAATCACAATGGAATAATGATAGAAACTGGGACACTTCTGAAATTAGGCCAATATTATCCGAATTACATTGTGGAAATGAAGCTCAAATCCTTTTCTTTAATACTTCCTATCAATTGAGGAAAAAAAAGCGTATTGCGAAATATTGTTCCAAAAAAAAAACACGTTATGGAGTTGGAAAATATTATAAGGTAAGTACTTAAATACTTCTTATAATGAAACTGTAATAATTAATTTTATTTCCTTTGCCTTATATGTCTGATGTTAGGAGCTCTTATTTGTAATATTATTTCCTCATATTTTAAATGGTAAAAAAGAATTTTTACATGTATTAAGGTATCCGACTACGTTAGGAACCGTGATTTTAAAAAGGCGCATAAATGAATAATTATCATGATATTTAGTGACACTTAGATTAAAATACATGCATAAAATTGTTTTAGGGATATTTTGACAAAAAAATATATTTAAATACAATATATTTCGGCTAAAAATTAACTTAGAATAACCTTTTTTCAAAATGTGTTCTCCTTTTGTGAAATTTATTAATAATATATTTTAATAATATTTTGCCTGTATATAGCTCAGACCTCTGTACAGAGGCTCAACTAGAATATTTGAAATATATAGCTTAGAAGTGGGTTTATCCAAGTTTTAAGACAACAGAGGGGAGAAATTTTAAGAAAAAAACGCCGATAATTATTTCAGTTGGTTTTAACTCTGAAAATAATGTGAATTTTTCAAAAATCATAGTTGAGCCTCTGTACAGAGGTCTGAGTTATATACAGGCAAAATATTTTTATAATAGAAGCATTTTTCACAAAAGGAGACCATTTTGAATAAAGGGTATTCTAAGTTAATTTTTTGCAGAAGTATTGTACTTAAATAAAATTTTTTTGTCAAAATGTCCTTAAAACAATTTTATACATGTATTCTAATCTAAGTGACACTAAATTCATGAAAATTATCTATTTATGCACTTTTTTAAAATCACACTTCCAAACGTAGTCGGATACCTTAATTTTAGCACTGTATGTTCGTCAAATTAGTATAAAGTATCTGACTACGCTCATTTTGATAAAGCGTATAAATGAATGTCTTAAAAATATTTAATGGCACTCTTGAATTAGTTGAAATACTTGTAAAGTTGTTTTAAAAATATTATTAGAAGGAAAAGATTATTTCATTCAGTTTTTTAGCAAAAAATGGAGAATGACAAATTTTGACAAAACTCTTTAATGGAAAATGCTACTATAATAGTAAGATTTTGCCTATATATAGCTAAGACCTGTACAGAGCCGCCTGAAACAGGATTTTTGAAATGCATAATTAAAAAGTGAATTTATTCATATTTCAACATATTGTGGCTGCATGAACTGAAGCGAATTGATATAACTGTTAATTTCTTTGTTGTCATTTGGCAACACTATGTTGTCATTCCATATTGTATACTTTTTTGCAGAACATTGTGTTACAATGTATCTCATATGTTTTATCTTGTAACAAGCAAGTCCATTTGCTCTTTTATGGTTTGTGGAATAAAAATAAAAAGCAAAAATAAAAAGCCTTCTGAACACACATAATAGAAATACATTCCATCAATAGATTATTTCTCAAGAATATCAATGTAGTGAAATTTTTATAGAGAACACTGACCTTTTCTTCAATTGAATGTAACGCTACAAATATGAGTTTTCAAAAATCTAATTCGGTCACTGTAGACATGTCTTCGGTATAAATATGTAAAATATTATTATTATAGAAACATTTATCATAAAAGGAAAATGTTTTGAAAATATGTCATTCTATCTTCATTTTTACCAAAGTATCACATTTAAATAATTTTTTCTCGGAATATAGTATTCTTAAAACCATCTTATATGTATATTCTAATATTCAAGTGACACTATAAATTTCTCTAAAACATTATTCATTTTTACACTTTTTCAAAATCTTGATTTTGAACGTAGTTAGATACCTGAACTAATTTATTTTATAACAAAATATTTTCCTCAAAAATTAAATATTTTTTCCTCCCCTAAAATGTTGTATTTGTAATACGAGTATATTGTTCAACAACATGTATTTTTTTTCCTGTTTCCAGTAATTTTGAAGGAATGTTGATTATTACTAATGAAAATTACTACTTATTGATATTTTAATTTAGAAAGCACATTCACACACACAGTAGGAATTCAATCTTCGACAGGTGGTTTTGGAAATTATTAGTTACACTCTTTAAGATGCAGTGCAGGTCTATACTGACAGTAGTCATATAGATAATCGTTCTGCCAGTGGTATTTTTATTAGGATCCACGCGACCTTGAGATTACAATAAAACAACGAAACCCTTGTGAAGTTGCCCCCCTCGGGTGCCCTTCTCCTTGATTATCAACGTGAGCTAGAAGTGTAGGAATACATGAAGAACTAGGAGCTGTCATGATTTTAATTTGACTTTATTAAGATCTTAAAACTTAAACATCTAACAGATTATATAATAATAATATATGTGAGAGAATCTACGATGACAAAACACACAATATAGATAATACTGAAATAACTTAACCCGGACCACTATCAATAACTAACTCGCCTAAACTCAATTCCAATACTATCACAGATCCTAATATTAAATAGTCAATACTACCTTAATTTCGATCTACCGATCCAATCTTAATGGAAGTTACGTATTTACTGGAGTGCAATGGTATGCACCTTGACCTAATAGCTCTATGTCAGGAATAACTTCTGTGTTGGCTGTCACTTCACTATTGAATCACGGACTATCTTAACATTTCCCAAACTGCCACACCGTTTACTCTAACTTCTGATATTTAAAAGCTTCCTAATTTGCATCTTTCCTTCACGCTTTACTTCTTGGGTTTGGTTGGAAAAGAGTTGCCATTAATTCAAACCCAAAGAACCCAAAGGACATGTTGATGAAAAGACGCGTGAGCCCATCACACCCTGGCACTTGCTCTGTCGATTTCGATTAATTGCGATTAATGTAGAGCATTATGCTATCAAATCTTATGATTGTGATTTTGGGGAACTATGAATTTCATCAGTTCGACTCAGCGCACTTTAATATCTTAGTGACTGATCCTCCTCAAGTGAGTGAATATTAACGTCGCACTGTTTAGCTACACTAGGGCTTTTGGTGATGGACCACGTAATTTTTAACCATGGTCAAGTGACGTGGACGACATCTGAGCTGACACCTCCCTCCTAACTACCGCACCACACCAACGGGAGGACGTTTGACCTCTCGACAGATTTAACGTGCATTGCTCCCTTACACGGCTGATCCTCCTCAAACGATAAAACCAGCGTATCTATTCTGCTCAAACTGAGAAAGACCCATGGCGTCCACCTCCATAGTGGATCCTACTACATGTAATAATGTCGTTGATGGACTGGCCAAAAAGTGTAGTGAGAATAAAACGGGAACTGGATCTTCGCTTACTTATCAAGAGCTATGTGAAAGACCTAAACTCTACTTGGCTTATTTTGCTAACGCCGCAATGAGACACAGGAACATCCCCTGGCTCAATCAAATGTGACCATGGTTCTCAGACTGCCCTGGCTGGACTAACAAGTGTCCACTTTAAAGGTTTTTCCTTTGATAGTGGCAGAAAAATTAACCGCACTTGTAAAAAATGCAGTGACCATCCAGTTTCATTGGATCCCATTGTGGGATGTATCGGACTTTCTAAGAGGGACTTAACATCGATCTCCTTATTATTATAGATTTTTTAGCGGTCAACAACCTTCTGGAGCTGATCTGATATATGTCAGATCGTTCGAGGACAATAAAAAAAAAACATAATACATTTTTTGCAAGTACATCAAGGATAATAATGCAATATTAATAATACAATATTAATTGCAAGTAGACAAAAATAAGGCTAATATTAATTTCTAAGATTATTCAACATTTCATAAAATATTATATACGCTGAATACCATTTAAAAAAAATCAGGTAATAAACTTTCTCTTATGTTGTTTACCACCTATTTCTCATTAAATATAAAACTGTAGCATTATAAATTTATGAATCAGTCCAAACTAAATTAACTACGAGCTTTTAAAAAAATAATAAGCCATTCAAGAATTAATTAAATTGAACTTAAGATTATTTTGGAGTTTTTCTCTCTGCATGTGCAAATTCAAAACGTAAACGCGTAGTTTAAATAAGATATATTAAATAAACTATATTCTACGTCTTAATAAATATTCATAAATAGAGAATCAAACAAAGATAACAGTCAAGACTTCTGGGAAAATTTAAAAAAATTCTTAAAACAAAATTTCAAGATTTAAATAGAAAGAAAAATGTTGATCAGATCATACACACAACAGCATTTGAAAAAGTTTAATTGAGTGAAAAGTTATTAATTAAATGAAGGTAATGAATAGAGAAAATTATTCAACGAATACCTTCCCTAGAAAATATAAAATTTAAATATTTTCATTTGCAGCTTTTTTCCCCAAAACTCAGGTCATGTCAACAACAAAATTATTTGATGTAATTTCACTCATAACGATTCCAAGAAAGTAAGTTACGAAAGAAAAAAAACTTATACGTGGAGATCTGACACATATCAAAACTTCACAATTTAAAAAAAAAACGTAATAAGTTAATCCTGCTTTTGGATTACTGTTTGTATTAAAATTACAAAAACATTATGATAATATGGCTCTTTTCTAAAACTGAAAAAATTCCTTTAAATTTAATAGGAGACGTATATAATCACAATATTAAATTAAAATTTATTTTTAAGACGCATATTTTAAAAATATTCTTGCTTAAAAAGATCAAAAGTACTTATGAAAAAAAATAAACAAGAAAATGGATGAAAGCAATAGTATAATTGTAATTGTGTATTCATTCTAAATATTAAAAGCTATGATAATAAAAAAAATTATTTTATTATAAGAGATTATAACCAAGGATTACTAAAAATGGCGCTCATGCAGTTGTTCTAGAGCTGGGGTGGGCGAACTTTTTCACGGTATGGTCTATTTCTAATGTTTTTGAAGTGTTGTGATCCACCCAGTGGCGTAGGTATGGTCATTCTGTATTAAAATTGAATGTTTCTTTTTCTTAATATTTGTTGTCGATAATGTATCCCTCTTTTAAAATATGACAGATTGCTACCAGACAGTGCAGCGTGGGCGTATTCAATGCAGCGTGCAGAATACATACGTGGACTAGTGGATATGAAACCAACGTATGTATTTGTTCAAAACCGTGTCCCGTGTCATCGGCGGGAGACGACATCAGCAAGAGAATCCAATCCTGTGGAAGTGTGGGGTGTAGGATCATGTCTCACAATAGCCAAATCCGTGCTATCGCGCACCAATATTTACTCTCCCCTTCAGTCGGCGTGTGGGGAAAATTTAATTCATATGACTCATATTGCAGTGATCACTTTTTCCGTTCAAGTTTGCTTCCAAATAAGATACGTGTGCTCTCTTCACATTAATCGAATCTTTCGCTTAAGTTAGCGTTTGTCAAACTGTGGGGCACGACCCCCAAGGGGGGCATCATAACTCTACGAGGGGGGTGCGAGCATATTGAAAAGTCGAAAACAAAAGATTATTTAAGAAAATTATTAATTTATAGAAGGTAAAAAAAACAAAATACATTCCGACACAATTAAAAATAAAATGCACATTTACACTGATATAACACACTTATAAATGAATCAGTTCTGCATTATGTATTTTATAACTAATTTAACAATGCTAAGTTAAGAACAAGTTACATAATTACCAGTGACCCAAATGTCATATAAAAAATTATATCCAAAAATTGATATTTATCTTGATAATTTGTGCGGTTTATAATTAATCCCTTAAAACTGTCGATTAAACGATGCGTGATTCGGTCTCTAATGCCACCGTTGTCCACGAAGGCATGCGTATGTGATGTATTGGAGGGGGAGAACAGGAATAAATAAGCAAATACTCTGAAATAAGTGAACACTTCGCAAACACTGTCAAGGTCCTTTTATTGCATTCCAAAGCTTTCAGAATAATTTTATGGATAACAGTGCACAGAAGAGATCGTACTTCGGAAAAACGTATATATACGCCCGAGACAATTAACGCTTTGGCTGAGCGAGACGTTTAAATACGCTGGTTGCACTTAAGAGGTTAAAGCCATATTGTTGATTTAGCGTCAATTATAGTATTATTGAATTCAATACATTGTTGTTGTATGGAGGGAGGCACAAAGAAAATAATGATTAAATATTGGGTCGCAAATAGTGAAAGTTTGAGAAGCACTGGCTTAAGTAGACAAAGTCGAATTGATTGTGAAAAGCCGATTATCCAGTCTAGCTACGGTCGGTGTTTCTTAACTGTGTTACTTTTAGTATATCGTCTTAACTCTTAGTAAAGGCGGTACCCTCAAAATGTCTTAATAGTCCACCGGTCGATCGCGATCGACTTAAATTTTTATCATTGTTCTAGAATGACTATAATAAAGTTTTGGCATCAGTAGTCTAGTGGTCATGGTCACGATCTCGAGGACAGAGTGTCATGAGTTCGAGCTCGAATGTCACTGAAGACTTGCCGTGCACGTTTAATCTATCATGGCTCAAAGTCCTCCAATTGACACAGTGTG
>BMAV01022671.1:212511-236261 GCA_019973955.1 Trichonephila inaurata madagascariensis
ATCGTACTTCGGAAAGACGTATATATACGTCCAGAAGTTTAATGCTTCGGCTGCGAGAGACGTTTATATACGTCGGTGGCACATAAGAGGTTAAAGTCGTACTGTAGCTTTAGTGTAAAAGTATAGTATTAGTGAATCCAATACAATGTTATTGTATGGAGGGGGGCGATGAAAATGATGATTGAAAATTGGGTCGCGGGCATTGAAAGTTTGAGAAGCACTGTATTAGTCCTCGTGTAGATTCAAAGTGCATAACTTTCAAAAAATGTAAACATAAATCCCTGGAAAACACTAAGCGTATACTACTAGCGTGCTTTATATCCTTGCTATTTTTGTCTAATAGTTCATGCTGCATCTATACACGCACCTGAACCTAGTTAGTCTTCTTAGTAGCCTATCTCCAGTAGTCTTTCAGTACATTCTGAATGCTGGTTTTGGCAATAGGCTGATTTCTTAGCTTCATCCTTCTCTTGCATACCAGCACATTTTTGTGTGTGTTCAATCCAATATGCAGAATAGTTATCTGAATACTTGAAAAACTATAAAATGTGTGATGTTCTTTCTAAAGAGTTTCCTTTAAATAGCAGAAGTGTAATTATCCTAATTTGTTAAGCATTTTTCTCATATATATATATATATATATATATATATATATAATATACTAAGACATCAAATTTTAAATAACAAAATATGTTACAAAATTAAGGTTTAAAAATAACTCATATGACACAATAAACGAAATTCAAACATAAAACTTAACTCAGTGGCGTAACAGCCCATAAGGGCCAAAGCCTACTGTGCCAGATTCAGTATACGCAACCTTGGGCCCTGAATGCATGAACAGATGTTCCGGTCAGGTGGTCAGTCTGACGCGAAACTCCCAGTGTTAAGTTCCCAAGCAAACATGGTATTCATGGTATGACCCCCTGAGCGGATGAAAGGCTGAGTCAACCTTGCCCAGCCCGGGGTTTGAACCTCGAACCTGTGGTGTGGAAGCTCGATGCACTAACCACTCAACCGGGCTTAATTCAAACATAAAAATAAAACGAAACTTGCTAAAATAGCAAAATAATAATAATAAGTAAATAAATAACAAAACTAAAAGAAATATAAAAGTAATTAATTAAAATAATTGCCTCAACAGATTTAATCTTTCTTATAGGAGTAAATTTAAAAATATTTTTATCTAAAAAACAAAGCCGTGCTTATTTTTTAAAACTACTTTTGCCAAAACTCGATTTAATTATTTGTAGTTACAGGAAATACTTTTGAAAGTGATCTGTCAAGTAAAATCTTAAAAAGAGTTCTTAATAATCTGAAACAGACAAAAAAAAAGCTATATGAAGATAACATTTCCGACAATAATTACATAATTCAAGGTCAAACAGCCCAGCCAAACAACACCTTCGATCGAATATAAACAAGGTGGTGGGGTTGCTTCCTTCTGTATGATTGTTTACGTTGTCGGTCATTGTCCTTGCTTCCTTTAAACCAAGGTTGTCTATTCTCTTTTCCTCAAATATCATCGCTTGCTTTTCCTGGTTCTCCCACTTAGAGGAAAAGTTTTTCTTAACCTGTTCATTTATCATTCCGATTATCTTTTTTTTTCGTGTGTCATCTGCAATAATTAAATGCTTTATTTTTCACGCTTTTGGACCTGCCCTTTTTCTTGTCTTCCTAAATGTTTGGTTCATTAAAAATAATATATGGACAATTTTAGGATAATAGGTAAAAAGTTTCGAGAAATATTTTACCATCTGGTCTTTTACCAAGGGTATGATGCGAAGATATATAATTTCAGTTAAATTTAAAGCGTTACAATTCCCATTTGTCATGTGTGTGTATGGTCGTATATTTGATACCAGAGGTTCTAAATTAGTGTCTGTCAATTATCCCTCATGCGACTCAAAAAAAAAAAAAATATAAATAAATAAATAAAAAAAAATAATAATAAAAATAAAAAAAAATGTTTCTCATCCAACTTTTTCCTTTATCCTCTACTGCATTCTTTTTCTACCATCGCTATATATTCACAGAAAATAGGCTGATATTTTCGAAAGTGCATGGGATCTTCATTTTGTTGTAGGAGCATATAAATATCCCGTTGTCATGAACTGCATTTACCATAAAATTCCTAAATTTTCTTGGTATGTTAATTTAAGTAGCTATCTACCCTGGTGTTCAAAGTAAAGGGCATTTTCTTTTTGGACGATTATCTCTAGAACTATTGGGCAGGTTTTAATGAAATTTTGTAAGTTCATTGGGTTGATATAATGCAAAATAATAATAATAATAATAATAATAATAATAATAATAATAATAATAATAATAACCATTTCACTATTATAATACACACGGATGATCGTATGAAACAACAGTTGTAGAATAGAACAAAGGAAATTAGTTAAAGGGGGATGGGGAGGGGGTTAGTTTCCTCTTACAGATAAGCAGGCCTTGCACCGTGATTTTATTCTTCAATTAAAGGAATTTATATTAGTTCCTGTGGCAATTAATCCCATCTTTTTCAGCGATTCTATTTTCAGGCTTTGGATGGTTCTCAGAGAAAGAAGAAATGTCAAGTTCAATTGCCTTTCCCAGAGCGTCCAAGGCATGCTGTATAGAGAGGAGATCCGGAAATCCGACTGGTCAATACATCAAGAATATCCTCACTTTCCAGAAATTCGTCGATTAGGTGAGCTCTATAGGCTTCCCGTTGTCATAAATTGAAATGAAAACAGGACCAATTGCACCCGTGAAAAGGCGGGCATAGGACTCAAAGAATTTATCCCCATGCCTCACAGCTGTCACATTGTATCCTTCAAAGACGGAGGTGTGTGTGACCATTAAGCCTCCACTACCATAATGGTTGATTTCTCGGACGTTGGAGAGCAGGTTGTGGGTCCCTGGAAAAAACCAGGGGCATAACTGGTTAGGCAGAATCGGGGCTCATCTATCTGTGAAGAGAATTGTCGCTCATTAATCCATGCTCCAAATTTCATGATATCTGCCCCATTTTAAACGGACTTTCCTGTTCGCAGAACTGAGAGAGACGAGATCCAGGGGTCTTGTTACGAACAGCCCTCTTTCATAAAGTCTTCTGGAAATGGTCACCTTTGAAACTCGGTTTTCCGTGGTCCTATACAATTCACGAGAGGGCTAAGAAGGTGTAAAATCCTTGTTATGTCTCTCTATAATGGACAAATGGTGATCTCTGGTGTTGTGGCTCTTAGGCAATTTGTTTCATTCATTAGTATTATGATGTGTTTCTGTATTTGTAAAGCAATTTTTTACTAATTATGGTTTTTAAGGTATTCGACTACGTTCGGAAACGTGATTTTCAAAAGGCGCATAAATGGATAATTTTCATGATATTTGGTGTCACTTAGAATAAAATACATGTATAAAACTATTTTAAGGACATTATGACAAAAAATTTTATTTAAATACAATATTTTGGCAAAAAATGAAAGAATAACCTATTTTCAGGGTTACAACCAATTGAAAAAATTATCGGCGTTTTTTTTTCTTAAAATTTCTACGCTCTGTTGTAGTAAACTGTGGATAAATCCACTTCTAAGTTATATATTTCAAAAATTCTAGTTCAGCCTCTTAACAGAGGTCTGAGCTATATACAGGCAAAATATTATTATAATACAAGCATTTTTCATAAAAGGAGAATGTTTTGAAAATTGTTCATTCTATGTTCATTTTTTGTCAAAATATTGTACTTAAATAATTTTTTATTGTTATACTATTCTTAAAACAATTTTATATACATTTTCTAATCTAAGTGATACTAAATATCATAAATATTATCTATTTATACGCTTCTGAAAAATCATTGTTCCGAACGTAGTCGAATACTTTAAAGTGAGAATTTCACATGTAAAGCTTATTTTGAGATGGTTCAAATACTAATAATTTTCATGATTAATTTTAAGTTAGTAAATATTTTGACAAGATTAAGGAATAATTGATCAAAACTTCTGCAAGATGTTCTAATGATGATTATGATGAAGTAAAAAGCAGTACAATTCGAAATTAGAACAGAATATAAAGTATAAATCTTTTCATCTTTTCGTTTCATCATCATCTTTTCGTTTAAATAATTGGAGTTTTTGAAATCACTAATTGCATCCGAATTTTCTTTTCTAATCAGATAATTTTTTTTAGTAATAAATATTTACTTTTAGAAGAAGTAAAATGTTTACAATATGATATTGAGAGATGTTTGAAAAAGTGAATGAGCGTTTTATTTACGTCACACTATAAAGCGCACACGTCACACCATATTGGCAACAGATCTCATAATTTTGAACCGTAGTCAAGAGACCAAGTCAATACCTGAGCTGGCACCCCCTTCTTCAAACTGCTAGCCCATGCCAACAGGAGGACTCTGAGCCTCGACAGATTTAACGTGCATCAGCCATCGTATGAATCCTAGCATGGCCCCCTTATTTGGCGAGAAAAATTTGGCATCCATATTTTGGTGATAAAGGAAATAGTAACCGGAAAAGGAAACAGAACCCTACCCGTACCAGATTTTTTTGAGTTTTTCAGGATTCGGACAGGGGTAATTTTTTTCAATAGTCGTCTTCGATGGCTGTGTAAGAGATTTTTCTAGAAAGCTGAAAGTGAAGGAATGAGTGAAACGTTCCGTCTTTATTTTTGAAATGAAAGAACTGCGAAAAGAATGTTTATTAGAAATAGAGGGCTGTTTTCTTTTCAGAAGCTCAACGAATTGATATTTTTTTTTCAATGAAAGAGGTAAGAAAGAAATAATTGCTTTGTGTATGGGTGAAAGATTGAAAATGTTTCGGTGAGTATGTCCGAAATATGGAAAGAATACTTCTTTGTTTGAGCGAAATAGAGATCGTTATTTCATCAGCTTATATAAAGCATGCATATGGATGTTTTTTCCCAGTGTTGCATTTTACAGAGTTGTTTTTTTCGTTTTTCTTGTAGAAAGAGTTTTAGAAACCGAGTTTTTCTTCGTAAAAACACGCGACGAGTGGATTTTCTTCTGAGGAGTAAAAGAGGTAAGAAAGCAATAATTGTTTTTTATATGAATGAAGGATTGATAGATCCATGGTATGGATGTCCGATATTCGGAAAGAATTTTCATTTGATTTTTTATTTTTGATGTGATGTTTCCTATGTTGTCTATTTTAGAAACCACGCTTTTTCGACGTTTTTTGTCTTTTGACGCCACTTTGAAAGCTACGTCCCCCTCCCTTGTTTTAGTCTCTGCCATTTTGGAAAACGCGGTTTTTTCCTTGGAGCCATTTGGAGAAATATTTTGGTCACCAAATACACTTGGGGGCTATGCTAAGATACTATCAGCCCCTCTACATGGCGTATGTTTAGTAGCACTTGAGCTGAACTCATAACACGCCGTATACGAGAGCCCGTGAATATTACACAAGGCTACCGCGGCTTCGATGGATGTTTGAAAAAACGAGTGTTAAAATTAGAAACTTTTAAATTAAATATTTAGAAAAAACATTCTAATGCAATGTAAAAAGTTGATTCACATACATAGTCGTTTAGGCAAGTTTAAATCTAAAAAATTAGGACAAGAGATACGCATCAACACTTAATATGAAGACTAATAGTTTCTTGTGTATGAAGAACATCGAAAATAAGCTTTGAAACCTACATAAATGTTTTTAAAATTCATCTGGAATAATTGCGAAGTAATTGCTGCAACATTATTCACAGAAAAAAAAAAGGGGAAGCGTCCGCATAATTAAATATCTAAACATTTCCGACAGAATTATGAACCCAATTCACAAAAAGCGACAATAAGCCAATTTTGATAAGAATGACAACCCTCTCACACAATTATAATTACCACCTTTTGAACTATGCCACTCACTACATGGAACTTCAAATCCATAGCCCTCGTAACTGTAGAAGAGACGACCTGTCTACGTTTGAATTTTGACCTCTTTCAACAAAGACAGAATAAAAAGATGGAAAAATTTCAAAGGATCATAACCCCGTACTTAAAGTAATAGAATTTTGAAAATGAAAGTAGCCCTACCCCTTTATTTGAAAAGAAAAATGTCCTCAAAAAACAGAATGAAAAGTCAACTTTTCCACGCAATTGGATACTGAGAAATGCAAGCATAACATTATAGGCAAATTACTTCCGTGCCCTGTAGGCAATGGGAAAGACAAGATATTTCTTACTGAGTACTTGGTGGGGAAATGGGACCAAACACGTTTATCACGTCGAACGTGGGCATTTCAGTACAATGGAGTGACCGTATGCTCACATTTCATCTCGCCCATTGAGCTTTTGTTTGGGTCGTAATGTTTGAATAGGTTCAATAGGTGGGGACCATTAAGAGAACTACTCCGAGCATGTATCATGTAGTTTACTTTAAAATTAATAAACGCATATCAAAATACGATGATGATTTTTTAAAAAAAAAAATAAGTGTTTTTCACATAGTATGAATAGGAGGTCATGTTTCTTGTAAACTAATTCCACATTTCTCTAGATTAAAAACAGATTAATCTTTTAAACTGGGTTTTTCTTATTAGTATTGTAATACATGCTGTTTTTTTAATTATGTTTTAACGTGAAGAAATGTAGTATGCATTACATTTTGAAATCGAGGTATGGTAAATACCTTTGCATACTTTCAGGAACGTGTTTCAAATGGGGCTGCGAATAGAGAATTGCCATTGAGGACCTAGTACCTTCCCCGAGAACTGGTATAACTTTTTTGTGTGGCACCATATAGGTGAATACCAATTGCCATAATGTAATTTGGCCGCCCCTTTCCTCCCCCCCCCCGGGGGGGGGCCCCTGACTTCTGACGATGAGAGATTGTTCTGGGAATTTAATTTTGCCGAGAGCACCCAGGCCAAACAGGCAGTCTGGGGATCTTAAACATACGATATAAACCGTATAATCATACGACAAAGATGCTGTCGATTTTTTGCTTCTTGAAAATCAACCGAACTTGAGCCTGAATCGAACCTGCAAATTTGGACTTATAAAGGCAGCGCCTAAGCAACTACGTCACCTAGTTGGTGAATAAGAGCATGATTCAAATAAATAAACAAGTAATATAAAAAATAATTTTTTTAAGTCAATTCCTACTTAGATCAACAAATAAAAATTTTATTGTAGCTACTTTTTNTTTTTATTAAATAGTTACAATTAATATAAATATGTATATACATAGGACAGAATCACAGCATTAATTGGTAACTAATTTTTATTAATTACCATTAAAGTATCGTATTGTCATCCAAAACAATCGTGTATATAAAATTTCAGTTCAACTGAATGCTTTAAAACGTGAGAAAAAAATCTTTTAAAGTTTTTGACCCAAGCCACTAAAAATGAAACCAACGTAGCTGCATCTGTAATTCTTTCAATAATTAGTTTCAGTCAATTAGTATTAATTAATTATAATTAAATTATCGTATTTTTATCCATAACAATATTGTATAGAAAATTTCAGCGCAAATGAGCGCCTTAAAATGTGAGGAAAAAAATCCTTTTCATGTTTTGAGACAAGTCGCCAAAAATGATGCCAACGTGGTTGTATTTGTAATTTCTTTGAATAATTAGTTTTAGTTTTACATAGAGGCCCAGGGCTTTCAAGAAGTCTAAAGATGTCCCTCTGCTAGGGATTGCAATATCGGACCAAAAGTTCAATACCGGGGGTACTCGGTATTTCTTAGATCTTAATACCGGTTTTAATATCGGTAGTAGAAATTTTAGAAAAAGAAAGAAAATACAGGTGTTTTTTTTGTTGTATATTTGTCAGTTTTATTAGAGAATGTACATATCATAAAAATAATTTGTAACTTATAAAGTAGGTTTTTTATCGCTAATTCTAATTTTTGTTCAAGAGACAATTCCTTTTCGTGATCGACATTAGTGTCATCATCATCTTCGATAACTGTACCGAATTCTTCTGAATGTAAATAGGCTTGTGAGTAAAAAATTTTAAGAAAATTTACTATAAACTTGATCATATTTGAATTGATTAGACTCTTTTTTTCTTTTTCTTTTTCATTTTTGAAATCATTATACTTATGTAAATATACCATAGGACATTTTCTATTTCGGTATGCCTTTCTTCTGTCCGATTTTTCAATGTTATATATAATTCTTCAGATAGTGATGTGTGCTGTTCCTTCAGTGACTGCAACGTGAAATTTATTGTTGCATTAGTTTCTAATAAATTAGAATATCTCCGACATGATGCCTCAACAGCTAGTTTTATTGGAAGTAGAGCTGATACAGTTCTGGATATTAAGTCGAATTCACAATCGGAAAAATTAATTTGCAGATTTAAGTCGGTCATTGCTTTTTGGATTGGGTTTGGAAAAATCACTCCATCTCACTAGGCGCAAACTGTTTCAACGTGTTTTAAAATCTAATATTAATATATGTTCTGCTTTATTTTCATCCCACTAGGGGCAAACTGTTTCAACGTGTTTTAAAATCTAATATTAATATATGTTCTGCTTTATTTTCATCCCACTAGGGGCAAACTGTTTCAATGTGTTTTAGAATCTAATATTAATATATGTTCTGCTTTATTTTCATCCCACTAGGGGCAAACTGTTTCAACGTGTTTTAAAATCTAATATTAATATATGTTCTACTTTATTTTCATCCCACTAGGGGCAAACTGTTTCAACGTGTCTTAGAATCTAATATTATAATATATGTTCAATTTATTTTAAGTTAGTATATATTTTTGTAGTAAAGCATTTTTTTGCAGGGGAACGTTTAAATATCGTAACGATTTTTCAAACTTCATCAATTGTAGGAAGCAATTCGTAATGAGTTAATATTTCATCCTCATTAGTGATATCTTTTTCAACGATGCACGTTGTTGATTGTACGATGCAACTTAATATTCACAGTATAATTAATTTCACCCGTGGGGTTGACATAAAAACAAAAACGGATTCTATTTTGTTCTGTTGGTGATCCCTGAACATACAGAGGAGACAATTTAAAAATTTTCTGGTAGATACTGAAAAACGATGTTTAAACTTGTGTATTACAAAATTGTACAAATGGCTCCAAATACCAGTATTGCAATCCCTAGTCACTATATATCTTCCTAAGTATCCAATGTAATCGCTATTTTTACATCCTACCATTTTAGGTTCTAACGAGAATTTAGTATGTAGTTCAGTGTTTCTAAAACTGTGGGGTGCGCCCCCTAGGGGGGGTGATAACCTTACAAGGGGGCGCGTGTATATCAAAAAGTGGAAAACAAAAGATTATTTTAAAAAATTATTAATTTACTGAAAGGAACCGAAAAAAAAATACTTTCTGACATAATAAAAAATAAAATACACACTTACACTGATATAATACACTTATGAATGTATCAGTACTACACACAATGTGTTTCCTAATTAATTTAACAGTACTAAATTAAGAAAAATTTTAATAATTATCATTGATTCTATAGACATGTCATAAAATTATTTACAAAATTTAATACTTATCTTGACAATTTGTACGGTTTATAATTCAAATCGTATTGCAGCTTTAAGTCAAAGTATATTATTATTTAATTCAATATATTGTTATTTTATGGAGGGAGGAGGGGGAGGGTTGAAAATTATGATTGAAAATAGGGTCACCAGTAAAGAAAGTTTGAGAAGCGCTTATGTAGATTAACTTTAAAATACACTCAAACTTGTTTTTGTGCGGAGTTTGCTTTTCAATTTTTTAAAAATATTTACAGTGTTAATTTAAATTTTGATCAATAATCCTGTATCTTGCAAACAGAAGAAGAGTTACGAAGCTTTGAGGTGACGGGCAAATCATCAGCCTTTTTTAAAGGACAGGAAAGTAGTAACAGTTTAATAAAAATACCGGCTAGTCAAGCAAATACGTTTATGTACTTATGTTCTTGTACCACGAACAAGCTGTATAAAAGAAGAAAAAAAAAATAAAAATAAAATCAGACTTAAGGCTACCCTTTTAAAAATATTAGAATACAGTTAAAAGTAATTAACGATTTTTTTCAGACTATATTGTTTAATTGAATCTGAAAAAAAAAAAAAAAAAAAAACATTTTAGAAAGCTAAAACTTTTAACTTTAAAAAAAAAAAACGAAATTTTTGGACTTTTGAAAAGTTTTTACATGTTAAGTCTTTTTAATATTTTTTTTTGTTACTTCATATGATATTTAAATGTATTGAAGTAATTATGGAAAAATAGCGGACTGGATATTTTTATACCTAAGTCTGAAAAAAAACCCACAGGAATTCTAAAAATAATAAATTTGACATTAAAAAAAAAAAAAGAAAAAGATTTCAGGCTACAATTTATCTTGACTTTAATGGAACATATATAGAAACACATAGTATTAAAAATTTCAAGACTCTAACTTAAAAGAAAGTATATGGGAATGGAAAAAAATTGTATCGATAAAAATAAAATGAGAAAAACGCATTTATAAAATTTATAAAGACATAGGTTTTGAAGCTGAATACATAATCAAAAAAATATTTTTCTTATTGAAAAGTAATTGGACATGATAATTAAAATTTAGAGACAAGCTTTTCAACCAGATGTTTTATCGAAAAATGTAAATATACTTAAAAAAATATATCTTTTTTTCAGATTTTGAGTGCTGTGTAATCTTAAATTACATATTTTGATAGCTGATAAATTCCACTGATTTATTGTATAACTAGTAGGTATTCTGAAAAGATTTATATCCTTCTGAATTATTATTACTCATAAAAAAAGAGCTGAACACAAAGAACAAAATTAACAAATTTTTAGTTTTTTATATAATACCCAAAAAGAAAAATAGAAAAACGTTTGAGAATTTTTATGTTTTCTCAACACATTATTTTAATTCTTTTAAAGATTATCTCTCTGTAGGTTACACAAACACAAACAATTTAAGTTTTAAATACACGGCCTCTCACGTCAAAGTAGCACATTAGGTATTTAAATGAAGAATCAGCAATGTAAATATAATTTTCCCAGAAGAAGTAAAATGAATTTTCATTTTTATTTTTGAAGAGTAATAATTTATTTTTAATTCTCAGTATTTTTATTTCAAACGCTCTCACAGAAAGAATTGTAATTAACGTTATTTAGGTTTACTGAAATGTATATTTTAGCACACACATATATGTTAGATATACTCGTGTGTTGATTTTTTTTTGATATGATAAACATTTAGATTTGGGTCTAATTTTTTCTTAAAAATCTGATTTCATCATTTTGAAAACTTCACATTTCCTTATGTAACATAATTATATTTGACGATACATTTTGTATACTTCCCACAATTAATCGGATACATAATAATAATTTGATTAAATAGAAATAAACATTTATAACTTAAAAGAAACCTCACAAATAAATGGCACCTTAAAAAAGAAAAATGGTTCTTTTGTGCATGTTACTGTTCCAGAACTTTTAAAATGTCCCATCACTAGAAAACTACTCAAGGAATAAGCTTGTTTTGATGACATTTTGTCTAGTTTGGCTTGAATAATAATGGGGTCAAATTATTTTTCCTTTTCCTAGTGGAAATCTTAATGCAAAACTTCGCCTTTCTCTTGTCATGAAAATTGATTTATGGTTTTTTTTAAAAAGGACCTGATGTACATTCACACGTCCAAAGTAAAGTAATAAACTTTGATTGGCCGCAGAGATTGATTGGCAGCATACTTACATCAAGTCATTCATTCATCATTTCGTTTACTTACATTCACCTTTTGTATTTTTTACGGGGACTTCCGCCTGAAAAAACAAAATTCTCTCTCAATACAATACTCTATTCCTTTACTTAATCACCCTTCTTGTAAGACGTTTCTATGACATCATAACTCGCCCAGAAGTCAAATGTCGTACACGTAATTATAGAGAATAATCAAGGAAAAAAAATTGAAGTATTTTTCACGAATTGATTAAAGGAACATTAATGACTTATTTGCAATCCTTTAATGAGTACACTAAACCAAAAAACACCTTTTAAAACTTATTTTTCATTACGTCATTAAATAAAATCGGTTTTGGTGAAGACTTTTGACTGAAAAAAGTTTAATGAAACGGAAATGAAGAAGGAAATAAATTGGACATGATTCTGTTTATAATTGAAGAAGAGTAATAAACAGTAAGTTTTATAAAACAATACCAAACGCAATGAAGAATTTAACACCAAGAATTTCACCCCTCGTGACAAAACTAACATCCCTGAGACCTCTTTTAAAAGAAAAAAAAACCCCTGGCCAAACGCCAAAATTTAGACACTTTTAGTTATTCTATAAAAGGTTTGGCATTTGTTTTAACCCCCCCCCCTCCTTTCCAAAATTCAACGTCATGCTATCGTGATGAGCATTTATCAATCCCTCTACTATGTCAGTGTTTAGTGGCGCTAGAACTCATAACTCGACAAAACAGGTATTTTTAAAATAAAATGTTAAATTTATTAAAATGCCTTGAATAAAGGAAAAGAGCGATACTTGAGGTGTTATTCAACTTTCAAGCTTCCACACAGCGCTAATATGATCTGTAGTGACTTTGAGACCCAAAAGATTTTACATTCTTCATCCTCGCTACACTGCGTAAAAGGAATTCACAAACACACGGCGCGTTTATGTATATTATATACTAGCGTGCAAAACTCTAGCAACTTTTCAGATAGTGCCGTAATTCCGAAAAAAAAAGAGTGTGTGCTTATGATCACACGTTAGAAGTGATAACTTCAAATTTTGTAATGTTATTTCAGGGATTAGTTAAGTAAATAAAAAACAAAGGGATATTAGTATTATCCTATAAAATTATTTATTCATATGTCTGTACTCATAAAGTAATATTTTTTTGCGAAATATATATACAATCCTATTTGTGAATTAATTTCATTCTAAGAAGAAAACAATAGGTTTATGGTAGCTGAAATAGGTAATAGATACTTAAGATTCAAAATTATTTCAATTTCTAAAAAATACTCCGTCAAGCGTTGTTCCGTACTTTGACGTGTTTTCATTAGGATCATTTGACATAATTTAATTGAATTTTGATTTTAAAAAATCTACTAAAGCAGTGTTTCTCAAACTGTGGGGCGCGCCCCCTGGGGGCGCGAGCATATCGAAAATAAAAGATTTAAAAACTAATTAATTTACTAGAATGTATCAAAACAAAATACTTTCAGACATAATAAAAAATGCACTTTTACTCTGATATAATTTATAGGCGATATAAGTCATCCCAAAAATAAAACCTTTTTCAATACCTAATTAGCTATCTTTGATCCAAAAAAACCAAATAAAAAACTTTTATTTAGTTTACTGTAATCTCATGATGAGTGATTTTTACTACTCTTTCAGAGAAAAAACAAATCCCAGACCCAGAATCGAAAAAATTTAGGAACATAATAAATTCATCACTGTGATTATTTTTGAAAGACTGCACATTATAGCTATAATCTGTTTGACCTCCTAAGTTATTGGTACAGTTAGTTATGACCTCTCTCTTATGTGTTTGTTTCTCATTTAGGGAAGTTGTAAGTAATGGATTTCTCTTTTGTGCTTATTTCCATACAAAAGAGTTTTATGATATTTGGAAAACCACGCACTTTGAAGGATTACTTGGCCAAGACTTATTTTTATGAATATTCTCAAACATACAAAGCATAATGAAAAACATTTTACACAATTGTTTTAGCAGTAACATAAATATTATCATAATGAATACTCTTTTAACCTGGAAGTGGTCGCGCGGGACACACATATCACAAAATCCTTAATTCTGGAAAAACTGTTTATTTGTTACCAAAGAAAAATTGAAAAGTTCTTGAAAGTAGGTAAGTTTACTTTCTTTTAATTAAATTATTCACTGGAATCATGATTAGTATCGTGTGCAATAAAATAATTATAAAAAAAAAGGATTGGGGTGACTCATTCACCCCTCGTGACCATTAACGCTAGTATCGAGTGTGTGTCTGCCACCGGGTTAAAACATTTTGAAGTCTTCTAGAATTAAATATTAAAAATAACACTATTATTCTTCATTGGAATTTTATATTATTTTTCATTGTTTAACATTAATTCTAAATGCTAATTCTGTGAGGCTTAAAATTACAGTTCGCTTAAAATGAATTATAATATGAGCATTCATTTTAAAATATCATTTTACATTTTCGTAAACATTATCGCGCATTTGGGTTTACTCTCCTGACAATTCAGCTATTTATCAAGAATGTTTTAGTTTTTTAAAAAATGAACTCGTGCAAAGAGTATAATTAGTATTATACTTCAGACAGTATAATTTTAATGTATCAGTGCTGCACAAGGTATTTTTTATAACTAATTTATTAATACTAAATTAAGAGCAAGTTTAATAAGTATTAGCGACTTCCGTGGGCTTGTCTTGCAGAGGAAAGTTTTTCAAAGGAAGGTTTACGATTAGAAATTGACACTCTGAGTGCATTTTCTATATATATTTGGCTGAGATCTATATTTTGTCTTGAAAGCAGCCACCGCATTTTACAATCTGTTCCAATTTAAAAATTCGAGAAAAAAATATATATTACTTATAAAAGTTACATGTATAAAATTTAATATACTTATCTCTTATTAATTTGTACGGTTTATAACTAAGATAGTTTTGTAGCTTTAGTGTCAAAGAGCATTATTATTGTATTCAGTACATTATTATTGTATAAGGGGGGCGCCATAAAAATTATGATTGAAAAGTGGGTCGCCAGTATTGAAAGTTTGAGAAGCACTGTACTAACAGCTTTGATTTGTCTTTTGAAATATCTACATTTAAATCCCCACTTCAAATAATAGGCAATTTGTTCAGAAGAATTGATCCGGCTTCAGTGTGGGCAACTAAATTTTTGTGAATTAATTCGATAATTCTCTCTACACTTTGATTTGGTGAAATATATATAGTAACTATCAGAGTTATTTTTCCATTTTCTGCTCTACATTTCGCTGCACACATTTCTCTGGTACATAACTCATTAAACCTAAATGATTCAGTGGTATTGTTACGATTCAGCAGAATTGTTACCATTGTTACGAGCGTTACAAACCCAAGCGTAACAATGCTTGGCTTTTTAAAACGTCTCATTCAAGTTCACTCTCGAACAAAACGCACCTAAAAAAGTTATCACTTCAAAAAAAAAAAAAAAAAAAAAAATCAACTGAATGGCAAGAAATTCACACGAAGAGGATATAGCACTAAAAGGTTGATAAAAGCATATTAGCTAAAAGATGAATTTAACGCTTACATTACGGAACAATGCAGAAAAAGGCTTTACTACTAGAATGGAAATAGTAAAAAATATTCTCTTGTCATGAGGAAGAATAAAAAAGCGTTCTTTTAGTAAGGGATATGACTTTCCCTAGCTACAATGGTTGCATGACACCGTCTGTTCCTACTGAGGACTAAATTATCCAGCAGCTTTTGAGGTGTTGGCATTTTTCAGGAACCATCTGTTTCAGCTGTTTGCTGTTCCCCAGGAGATACGATCTTGCTGTGTACCAAGCATCTCTCCAAAGTATCCCACACGTGTTTGATCTGATTTAAATCAGGAGAGAATCCATTCTGCAGATATCCTCCCTTTCTAAAAGCTCCTCAGAAGCAGAGGTCCTGGCGTGGACGTGTATTGTCATTCAAGCAAATAAAGTCTGTACCAATGGCACCTTGGAACAATCGTTCGTATTGGAGGATAATTTCACAGTAGTAACGATCTCCGGTAAGTGAACCCTTGTCAACATATGGAGCTCCGATCGTCCATTCAACATAATGCCTCCCCACACAAGCATTGAAGCACCACCCAAACAGTACCTTTCTCTGATGTTAATGGGAGGGAACCTATTTCTCCATTTCAACTAGTGCCGCCGTTAAGGTATCCGACTACATTCGGAACCGTGATTTTAAAAAGCGCATAAATGGATAATTTTCATGATATTTAGTGTCACTAAGATTAGAATACATGTATAAAATTGTTTTAAGGACATTTTAACAAAAAAAAAATATTTAAATACAATATTTCGGCAAAAAATTTACTTAGAATAACCTTTTTTCAAAATGTTCTCCTTTTGTGAAAAATGCTTCTATTATAATAATATTTTGCCTGTATATAGCTCAGATCTCTGTACAGAGGCTCAACTATGATTTTTGAAAAATTCACATTATTTTCAGAGTTACAACCCATTGAAATATAATTATCGGCGTTTTTTTCTTAAAATTTCTCCCCTCTGTTGTTGCAAAATATGGATAAACCCACTTCTAAGTTATATATTTCAAAAAATCTAGTTGAGCCTCTGTACAGAGGTCTGAGCTATATACAGGCAAAATATTATTATAATAGAAGCAATTTTCACAAAAGGAGAATATTTTGAAAATGGGTCATTCTATGTTCATTTTTTGTCAAAATATTGCTCTTAAATAATTTTTTATTGTAATCCTATTTTAAAAACAATTTTATATACATTTTCTAATATAAGTGACATTAAATATCATAAATATTATCCATTTATACGCTTTTGCAAAATCGCGGTTCCTAACTTAGTCGGATACCTTAAGCTACCGTTAATGGTATGTGGCGTTTAGGGCGACTAGTGAATAGGGCACCTTTAGGCATACGTTTCCCCACAGTAAATCCTGATGCCTACCATTCAGGTGCCGTATGCAGCTGAGCAATGTTGCCGGAGTTTCATTCCAGTCACATTTCGCCTTTGTTGAGTAATACTATTCATCCCTTGCCGTTGTTTTCTTCTGACAACCGACCATCTAACCGTTATTTAAAAAAATTTCAAGCTCTTTAAACTACCCTTTGGTCAATTCCCAACTCTTGTGCAACACTCGTCAACCCCCCCCCCCCAAGCTTGTCAACCCCCTCGTACAAGCTTGTCGATCCTTTTACCACATGTAAAAGCACATGTTTTTTGTAGCCACGTACGAATTCCTTTGCATTGTAGCAGAAATGCGTCCTTACTCCTTTTTAAGTTATCTTGGTACTTTGCTCGTGTATTCCACGGATTAGTGGTCGGCCACGATAGCCGAGTGGTATAGGTATCGGATCGGGGCTTGCCTTGTCATGAGTTCGAGCCCAGTACCACTAAGGACCCGCCGTGTAGGGCAGCGATGCACGTTAAATCTATCGAGAGCTGAAACGTCCTCCCGTTGGTGTGGTGTGGTAGTTAGGAGAGGGGGTGCCAGCTCAGGTGTCGTCCACGTCACTTGACCATGGTTCAAAATTACGTGGTCCGTCGCCAAAAGCCCTCGTGTAGCTGAACAGTGCTACGTTAATATTCAATCAATCCACGGATTAGTGTATCTTGACGTCTCCTCTGATTCCAGAATGATGTTATTTGCATGCGCATCACCCTTATATCGAACGGCCTTTTCGCTGTACTGGTTGCAAACTGATTTTTTCAACAATTTCATGCTTGTATGCTGAAAGATTTGTAAATTTGATCCTCAAGTTTGTGCGCTAGCGTATTACTGCTATGAAATTCCACTAAATCTGATTTTTTTTTACAGTATGTCTTAAATTTTTGAAAACAACTGTATCTCTACTTCTATTACGTGTCACTGCACCAACTTAAATGTTTCTGTCTCCTGAGTCCTTTCAAGGATTTATTACATGTCTTTCATGTTTAACCACACCGATTGATTCTCTCAAGCGTTTCTTCGAGGATTTTTATTCTCTTTGTCTCAAATAATCCCTACACCTATGATTTCTTTCTCTCTCGAGTCACTTTACTGAGTGGTCCTCCTTCTTTGACATACCTTAATATAGATTATTTAGCCTTTACCACATTCGCTTCACTGGACATTTCATCTAGGTGTATAAATATATGCTGTTTATATATAAAATATATCAAAAAAAAATTCTTATAACTCTCACCTCTTGGAGGAATAAAATTTCTAAATTCAACTTGACCTGAAATTCGAAAATTAAAGTAGAATTATGTTTTACACTCCTGAGCTCTTTCCCCCAAAGTGGATTTACGCAAAACCCATCTTTAATAAAACTCTACTGAACAAAATAAGCATGCTCGCCAAATTTCAATATTCAAAACCGAATTTCTTTTTATGAATAAGCCTCGTAACTCTGTTAATAGTCAACTTCACTAAGACCCGTTTTTAATGGAATTCAACTGACATGCATACCAAATTTCATTACTGTAGGTCTAGTAGCTCGAAAACGGTAGTCTTTTTTTACATATTCGTCCCAGTAACTTTCTGCAACCCCCCAACCCCCACCCCTTTGGTAGATGACTTTCGTAAAATCAGTTTGTAGCGACTCCATTCAATAACAACGACAAAAAACTATGTTTACCAAATTTCTAGTACAACGCTCTAATAGTTCGAAAAGATAATTTTCTATCTTTATTAATCCTTAACCACTCGACAACCTTAGGGTTTCGTTCAGGGGGTAGCTGCGAACTTATCAGTTGTATCAATTATATGGGGCTCCGAGCTACAGAGATCCCAACTTGTGTAAATAAAAATTGGTAAAATATTATCACAATAGTTCCATTAATATAGCTTTCATTTCCAAAAAAAGAACCTCATAGAATTTTGATACAGGGATGCTCAATGATTAGGTACATCATTGTCTTCGATTTTTACAAAACCCGTTCTAATTGGATCTCTACTCCATGAAAGGAACATGTCGGACAAATTTGAAGTCTGTAGGTCTAATAAATCAAAAATGGGAATATTTATCTGTAACACCTCTTACCTCCGGCAATCTCCCTCTTTTAGGTTTATTTTTGCAAAACCCATTCTTTCCGATTTACTTTATGAAAGGAATGTCTCTACCAAATTTCAAGTCTGTATGTCTAATAGTTCAAAAGATATCGTGATAAATGAGTGAGTTGCCTTTCTCCCTTATAGATATATAGAGAGATTATTGCTGATGTAACGGATATTTTATTTTCAGTGCTCAATAATTTTAAAACAAAGTTCTGTTTGTAATTTTTTTAAACAGTTATTCCACATACACTAGCTAGAAAAAGTCTGCGTTCACCCATAACAACTCATAGAGCAAAGGTAAAATTTAATAGAAATATAATTTTTTTTTTAACAAAATTTTTTATGAATTTGTTTACTATTATTTAAATGTTGACCATGCAAGAATTAACTAGTTTTGAATTAAAACTACGTAAGATAGTGGGTTTTTTGTAGCAAAGCATGCAAATAGTAGACAAAAAAAAGTCTGCGTTTACTATTTGAATATTCATGATTCCTGGAATTTTTATCAACAGGCGTTATAGCTTAACAGAATTTTTGCATTCAGTTATCAAGTAAAATAGCTTAAGAAAGTTGTTACGCAATAGCTATTATATTTTTGTAAGGTACGAAACAATTCAATGACATGGAAAATAAAAAGAAGGAAATAAGTATCAATGAGCTTAAAATCATGAAAAATGTGGAAAGATGGAAAAAGTCGTCGGGATATAACCATATCCGTTGGATGGCAGTATTCATCTATCTAGTGTGTTATTAATAACTTTAAAACTGCAAGAATTTACACATCGAAACCTCGTTCAGGTTATCCATCTAAACTCACAATCAGAGAAAAACGAAGTATGCTATGCGTGGTGAAAAAAAATCCGCGTTTGATTGGAACCCAAATAGCAACAGACATTCATGAGAAGTTTAACAAAAACATCTGTGTGGATACTGCAATAAAAAGCTTGAAAAAGGCCAGATACTGTAGTCGAGTGGCTCGTAGAAAGCCTTATATTTCAAAGACCAACGAATAACTTTTACAAAAGAGTATATACATACGCTTTCGGAGTTCTGGAGGACTGTGATATTCTCCAATGAAGCAAAGTTTACATATCTTTGGAATCAAAGGTCATAAATTGGTATGCAGATAACCTTGTACACAGCTCTTCAAAAAGAGCACTTAGAATCAACGGTGAAGCACGGCGGAGGTGGAGTTATGGTGTGGGGGTGCATGGTGAGCAATGGTGTTGGCAAGTTGGAGTATATCGAATCAATTATGATCAAATATGATTACCTTGATGTCCTAAAAATATTTAAAGGAAAGTGCCACCAAGCTCGGCCTTGGATCCTCATTTCGTTTCCAACACGACACGATCCTAAGCATAACACAGAGATTGTGAAGCTTTGGATATTGTACAATGTCTCAAATCAACTGCACACGCCCCCACAGTCACCTGATCTGAATCCTGTAGAACACCTATGGGATTTGCTAGAGCATAAGATTCGTCAACACAATATATCTAGCAAGGATATGCTGAAGAGTGTTTTTAGGGACGAATGGGAGCTCTGAAGAAACAACTAAACTTGTTAATTCAATGCCGAAACGACTTCAGGAGGTTCTCGAAAGACGGGGTTATCCAACCAGCTATTAAATAGCTCATTATCCTTTTTAAATATTTTTATAGCTTCTACTAAAACAGTGAACGCAGACTTTTTCTACTTGATTTTTGTAGGTATCGCTACAAATCTGTCTTTATTTTAAAATCTATGAAGACAAACCAAATTTACTTTTTGTTATTCTGAATACTTAAAATGAACTAAATAAAATCTAATTAAAATTTGTTTTTTGAATTCCAGTTTTTAAACTTTTTTCTCATTGTTCATGTAAGCAATAGTACGTGAACGCAGACTTTTTCTAGCTAGTGTATGTATCAATGCCACTTTTTATGACTAAATGTAGTATGTATCCAATGAAAAAAATATTGTTTTTACCTCTCCATTTTAAATATTTAAATTAATTGTGAATAACTTTTTGATCCAAAACCTTATTACTGAAGTCTTTAACGGTGCCTATGAGAGCACAAGTATATAGTATTAAATTGTAATCAAATCGTTTAATTTTAATCCTTTATTCAATAATCCAACTCTATTTCCATTTCCAAAAATAATAATTTACGTAGTTATTAGATGTATTGAGAGAATATAGATTATACCTCTAATTTTTTTCACATTATATTTGCATCAATCATAATTCTTACAAATATAATTGTTACAGGTTTAAAGAATAATTATTCTTCAAAGCTATAACAATATGGAAACGCATATAAATACAACTTCACATGTTATTTTAAATACGCAAAAATAGAATCTTTATCACATAAAAACCATTGCTACAGTACAAATATTGTTAAAACTAAGAGCTGTTTACTGACAATGGTATAATTAGTTCAGTTTGTATTTGCATTTGTGAACTCTGCGTCGAAAAAGATTTAGTCTACAATTCGGAAATATAATCTGGCTTTCTTAAATATTCTGAGCTTTTCTCGCTTTCAATAATTTATTTTAATTTCTAAAATTTCTGTTATTATAAACTGAAAATTGAGGAGCAAAACAGTAGGAAATAATTGCATCTCATTTCCCTTTTATGAGTAGACTTTAAGTTTTAATATTCTTCGAGAATCAATCTGTCCTCCAAAGGCTTAGAAACTTGAAAAAAAGAATATTTAAATCAACGAAATTATGTGAAGTGAGAGAGATGAAAATCATAAAAGGAAGAATAAAACTTGTTTAGTTGCTCAGAAAAGTAGATCATGCAACAAAAATCAAAGCCGATTAAAGAAAATGGAATCCAAAAATACTTCTCAACTTCAAAAGAAGCAAATGCGATTTAGTTCTTGGGAACTTGAACAATGTACTCCGATCAAAGAAAAACAGAGAAAAGAAAATTCTAAACAGAAAACAGAAATAGATTCTTCTGCAAATAAATAGGGCTCATTTAAGCAACAGAAGAACAAAATGGAAGAATTCTCAAATTTACAGCAGAAAAAATGATTACCTTTAGAGAGTTCTTACAATCTTGAATAAAATATACCGTAATAGTTCTAAAGAATAGTTCTAATAAGTTCTACTTTATACAACGAAAATCAAACAGATTTTATTGCCCAGGATGAGTAGAATCTAATAAATTTAAGTTATAATCTGAGTTAGAGGTTATAATTTAAGTGTTAAATTTATAACATGAGGTAATCTACTAAAATGATTGTACTCCAGTAAAGACTTCCAAATAGATGAGTTCTTACTGTTATACCATTCTGTTTCAATGGAAGGCAGCTCTCTCTTTTTTGGTCAACCACAAAATCAAATTTAAAAATAAAAGATCAGAATACGAAAAAGTATTCTTTACCTCACAATTAAAGAAACGATAGCCTCCTTATGATCTTTGGAAATTTATTGAAATCAATGAAATACACTAAAGAGAAAGATTATAGTAAGGAAAAATTAAAATATTTAATCAATAAGATTTAAAATTCAGAAAAATGGAGTCAAAGAGTTTGCGGAACTAATTTGATATAGTTACTCTACTCACACATTTTCGGCGGGATTTTGAAATCACGCCAATTAGATATTTGGCGGCCAGTCGAATGTTACTATATTGAAATGTTATCGTCCTAACTTTACGAAATATTACAACCATTTGGCGGAAAAAAAATCCACAGCTTGCCCATATCAAATTAGAACTGAAAACGCGATTGGAGAAACGATAATAAGTACAGATAAAACACAAAGTACAGAGATAATTAGAAAAAACCCGCCACGCAAGATACAAAATTTGAATCCTAAACTTTCAAGAATTCATGTAGATTTATACTGTGTGTCTTAGTAAATTAATTAACTTAAAAATTCGATCGAATAAGATAATAGCAGACTTGCGCAGCTTGTCCCAGGACATCTGGATTTCAAGAGAAACTGTTAAAACCTCTCATATAAGAAGAAAAAGAAAACAATTCAAAAGGTAAAAAAATATTAAGTTATATAGTACGTAAAAAACATCTTATTTCATATTCTTATGTGTAAGAGGATGTGATTATGAATACTTGGTATGTGTTCAATCTCTACCTAAGTGTGACTTTACATTCTTTTTTATCTTCAAAGAGAGTTAATACTTAAATTTTATTCATTAAATGTCTTACAAATGAAGAATTACTAATTTTTGTTTTTTAAAATTGAAAAATGTAATTTTCGAAAAATTTTAATATTCTTAAAATGTTTAATATTTTATATTAGTTTGTGAGTGTGTTATTATTAATTCTTATTTTTAAAAAGTTTCAATCTTTACATTCCAATATTTGTTTTTGTGTTTAAGGCTACACGCGGTACCCTGAAATAAAACAATTATTTTAGCAAATAATAATAATAATAATTTAATTTTAGAATTTTTTGGGGAAAATCTTGGCACAAAACTTTGGATCTAACATCCAAATAGTTTTTTAAAAAGACATTTGGAGAGTTTTTACTGAGTGTTGTGAACCTCAAAACATGCTCATTAACTTACATCAAAACTTTTCTGTTAATATGAGTGCTTTATCTTTCCTAAGTCAGCGTTTCTCAAACTATGGGGCGCGCCCCCCTTGGGGGGAGCGTGATAAACATACGAGGGGTGGGGTGGGGGGCCGAGCTTATTGAAAGGTCAAAAACGAAAGATTATTTTAAAAAAATATTTGTTTGCTATAGGTAAACAAACAAAATATACATTCTGATATAATAAAAAATAAAATACACATTTGCACTGATATAATATGATTAATTTAATAATTCTAAGTTAAGAACAAGTTTCATAATTACCAGTGCCTCCATAGGCTTGCCATATATAATATTATATACAAAACTTAGCACATATCTTGATAATCGCTCTCTGTATGGTTTATAATTAATCCCTAACTGCCGATTAAAAGTTAAGCGATTCGATCGCCAATGCCACCGTTTTCCACGTAAGCACGCGCAATGTGATGTATTGAAGAGAGAGGGG
>BMAV01022672.1:0-77285 GCA_019973955.1 Trichonephila inaurata madagascariensis
ATTTTCCATTCCTTCTAAGCCGATGAACTATCGAAGATACTTTTTTTTATTTATTTCAGTCACTCAATGCAAGAACAATTACTAACAAAACATTATAACGCTGAGAATTAAATTTTCAAATTCGTGAAAACATTTTCGTACCATAAGAGTTTTATTCTGAAATTTCATGTTTAGACTAATAATTAAAACTAGTTGTCAGGACCGATCTTAGGGTAACGGCCGCCCACCCGTGTGCTAACACTTAATGTGCACACACACAGCCCCTGTAGAAAATTTTTCATATTTTTACAAATACTTAACCAGTTAACTGTAATTGACGAGTATACTCGTCATGGAGAAGTTGCAGGATTTTGTGTCACGACGAGTATACTCGTCATGGAGAAGTTGCAGGATTTTGTGTCACGACGAGTATACTCGTCATGGAGAAGTTGCAGGATTTTGTGTCATGACGAGTATACTCGTCATGGAGAAGTTGCAGGATTTGTGTCATGACGAGTATACTCGTCAAGGAGGTTGCAGGATTTTGTGTCATGACGAGTATACTCGTCATGCGTAAAAAGTAGTGACCATTGGCTATTTAAATTGTAATTTTTGAGATAAACAAAGCATATTCTCAAATTTCAAGATGTTTAGAATATTTTGAGGCCAGGCCGGAGTAAAACAAATAAATAAAAAAAATAAGAAAATTTTAAAGATAACTCATGCATCTCCGAATGCACTGGCTGGAACAGCGTATAAGTTCGCATAACGAATTTATTTCTGTTCGATGACAATGTTTGTTAGATGTTAGCCTAAAAGGGGCAAAGGAAAAAGTCGGCTGGTTGATTTATAATAAGGTTCCTTCGGGTGTGGTCAGTCATGGGACAAATGCGCGACGCCGACCAGGCGCTGAGTTCATAGATAGCTGTTGATCCGAAGTTACCTAGCTATTGAATGTTGTAAATACCAATTGTTTGATGTAACAACCACGTGCTGACACTAGAGTAATGACCCAATGCCATGCTGCCTAAAGAACAGTTATTTTATTGGGGTGGGAACGGCAAGGATGCTTTCTGGTAAGAGAACAGGGAACAACCCTACAGCACCTACTCCAGAACCTCCTTTGTGTCAAGACAGGTAGAAAATACTTTGTGAGTAAAGAAGGAAGTAAATCAGGGTGTGTTTAGGTCTCTAAGTCTAGTTTTGGCAGTCACTAAAATTCATAGATATCCACAAGAACTTACTGTCGGAAGGACCGTCGGCCTCATCAACCCGCGACCAAGCTAAATTACTATTTGCCCAGTACATAGACCCGTACAATAAGTATAGTAATAAAATTGGCAATTTTATAAAATAAACCCATCTTTTTATCCAATAATTTAATAGCGACACTCACTCTGTGATTGACAAGTATAATCGTCATCATTCGATTTCTGTGACACTCATAGTTGCTCACACTCAAACGGGGACTCCACAGTTAACTCGTTGAAAAAACATTTGCTTGATGGATAGAACTATATGCGATCACCCTTTGTTTTGGTCGCCTGCGTGCGGTACACGTGCTGCACACCTTTTAGGATGAGTGAATATTAACGTCGCACTGTTCAACTTCACGGGGGCTTTTGGCGACGGATCTCGTAATTTTGAACAATGGTCAAGTGATGAGGACACTCCCCCTCTCCTAACTACCACACCAACGGATGTGAGCTCACGACAGATTTAGCGTGCATCGCTCCCTTACACGGCGGGTCTTCAGTGGTACTGGGCTCGAACTCATGACAAGCCAACCACGAGTGACACCTGCTAAAGATCCCGGGTTTTTTTGTTTACAAAAGGGCACTTCAACGCTCTTGTATGACATAAAATACGAAATGTGTTTTTGTGATTTCTGTCAGAAGTTTAAATGTATCTCTCGTCCATTAATGAGTGCTTGTTGTAGGAAGGCACTCCTCAAAGTAATTTTCTTCAAACGTTTTTGGAAATCACTCTGAGGAGTATCATCCCTTGTTCTGGGACGTCTTTTCTTAAGGCCCTGTACCCCAAAGGAAAAGCTATCCCCTCAAGCGATCCTTTTAAGTATACAACATATAACATACGTTGCCAATTGCTCAAATAAATGGTAACCCGAAACAAATAAATGTGCTTGACTCACAAACTCATATACCTATGCACCAATCGACTCGACCAATAGCTGCCTTTCGACTAAATGAGTATGGTGGTACGCCTACGACAGGAGTGGCGAACCTTTATGGATCAACGTGCCAATTTTTCTAAAGAAGGGTTTACTGAGGTATAGACGTGCCGTCAAATAATTTTAACTTGTGATTATTAGAAAGATAATAAAACAAAATACTAACATCACAAAACTATTTACTGCGAAAAAGTACCTTTTGTACTGTATAGTTATAAATGTTTTAATTATACGAGTAATTCAAATTAAAGAGAGTAACAGTGTAACTTCTGTTGTTGCAGATTGGATGACAAATAACTTACTATATTAGGATTGCAAAAGATTACTTTTTGTAGAATACATACTGAATTGGAGTCATCTGCCACACGGTTTCTAAGCAATTAATTATTTTTGCTGTGATTCACTTTTTTTAACAAGAGGGTTTGTAATTTGTTTCAAAATACCGTTTTGCAGACGATGTTCCGCATACCACAATGCCAGAACATAAAACTCATACCGCTTTGTCGCCTTTACTAATAATGCCATGTTTCTCGGTCCACCAAATTTGAAATTCATTCTCTGTTACACTTACTATCTTGCAATTTTTGTTTTCCTAAATTAACCATGTTAAATAACAGTTAAAAATCGTAAATATAACACAGATAAACTTTAAAATACAATAGTGTCAATGAAATTGACTATGCTATGCGTAGGCAAACTTTACGTCATAAGCAATTGTAGTTTACGACGTAACTAAGGCAAGATAATAGCAAACCAGTGTGCTTCCCCGCCGCCCCGCGATCAAACATTCGCATTTATTCGTAATACTTCATAGTGAACTTGGAAATAAAATGCATTCCATTTTGATCTTTCGCGTGCCATCAAGGGCACGTGTGCCACTGGTTCGCCATTCCTGCCAAAGCTTAGACATGAATGATGGTCATCACATAACAATGAAGTTTTGCCACTTGGTACGTACTTCGAAATTCTTAGTTTTCCGGAGAATATGTCCGAGAATAAAATTTGATGATAATAATGATTCGGATCATGAAATTATTACAGCCGAATCGAGAACAAGTCGAGCCCTCCCCCTCCCTAATCCCTCCCTGCTGGCCCATGCCTTAAAACGTTCCTCTTATATACACTTGTTTTTCTACACCACTTTAAAAATTAAACTCAGTGGCGCAACAGCTCATGAAGGCCAAGGCCTACTGTGCCTGTCTCAATTTTCATGACAGTGGGTATTGAGGTGCATGAGCAGATGTTCCGGTCAGTTGGTCTGTCTGATGCGAATCCACAGTGTTTAGTTCCCAAGCAAGCTTAGTATTCATTTTATCGACCCACTGAAGGGATGAAAGACTGAGTCAACCTTGCCCAGCCCGAGGTTTGAACCTGAACCTGTAGCGTGGAAGCGCGATACGCTACCATTCTTACCACTTTAGAGAAAACTACATTATTCAAAAGAGTGATTAATGAAATTCATGTCACTGAATTCTAATTAAGCTGCGTTCCTAGAAACGTCTTAAAGACTTCTTGAGCCCAGGATTTCAATGCAAAAGAAGGTTATACCTGTATCATCAAATATTTGTACAGACGATAACCCATAACAAATAAATGTGCGCATAGCGGACATCTTAAGTCAGTAACAGGTTCCGGACAATGATGATATCTTTTGTCTAGTGGTATGTTACTTGGCTTCGAAACCATAGGTCGCGGGTTCTATCCTCCGGATAAGCACCACATTGGTGACCCTGGCTGAACTAAGAAAAACGCAACCTTCACGCAGCTGTCGTGGCGCCATCTACCCGCAACAAGAGCAATCTAAGTCGTCAGACCCACTTGACGCAGCATCCAAAGTCGTCAGACTCACTTGACGCAGCACTAACAATTTACAGCAACACACGCTCGCCATAACAAATATCTCGTTCGTCTGCCAATCCACCGATTCACTGGTAGGGGAGTAATGTAGCGGATACCTTAAGTCAGTAATAGCCTCCAGACAGAGGTGATCACTTTTGTCTAGCGGTTTGTTACATGCTCAAGAGTCAGAAGGTACCGAGTTCTACCCGCCACATGCGTAACTCACAATCTCACTAACCTAGGCACAAACAGACTCGACTGACTGCTGTTTTTTGACTAAATAAGTAATGATGGTGTACGTACATTGTGCATAGATACGCACGATGGACATGACATAATGCAGTTTTGCCACTGTTGACAGTTGTCATTTCTTATTGTGGACGACAATGCACGTCCACAATGGAGAAGCTTCTAAAAAGTGAGGATATCTGCAGAACGGATTGACCAGCGTGCTCCCTTCATTTATATCTCATTTAACATATGTGGATATTTTACGCTGGTAAAATCAGTAACAGATTCTTTTTAACATATACAATTTAAATTTCTTCAAAAGACGTTATTTCCTTTCCAAAATAAAAAGGGAAGAAACCAACAGTTTTTATTCGAAAAAATATTTCGAATTATAGGATACATAAGAAATATTAACAGTATATGAAAATGAATCAAGAACATAATGAAGAGGAAACTCTTAAGTATTCGAATCCTCAACTAAACGATCATTATTCCAAGATTCTTGGATAAATTCAACCTGTAAGATTGTGAAATGTGTAATACTTGTGCAATCATATTGGTGTGATCTGAATTACATTTTAATTACTTATGAAAATTACTCATCTCATTGCTACAATCTTTGAAACGTACTCAGAATCGATTCGCAGTGCAATCATTTGTGCAGTATCATAATTTCAAAGAATTTTTGAACAAAGCTGAGTCAAACAAATTAAGTATTTAAGTGTTTTTCTGATAAAAAATAATAAATACTGTACATTTACACTGTTAGCCTTTAAAATTGCAACCCCATGAAAGAAAGCAAATACAGTCGGGCCTCTATATAACGAAGTCGCTAAATCCCGAAAAAAAGTTCGTTATATGGAAAATTCATTATAGAAGTTCATCTTTCAATTTTTATATATAAATCAGATGAAACAAATTTTAAATTCATAAACACTATATATTAAAAAAAGTAATTATCTACATATTTTTATAAATTAATGTGTATTTATTTTATATACCTTATCTATCAAAAAAAAAGGAAGAAAGAAAAACCGCAAGAAAAGTTTCTTGACGCCTTTATCTACTTCCTGAAGAATTTAAATTTTTTTCTTTGATTCTCAAGCACTTACGTTTTGACATTTTCGAGCTAGAAAAAAAGAAGTTACCAAGACGACTGATCAACATTACAAATGAACGGAAACTAGTTCAAGGACATGAGATTCCACTGAAGGTAAAAGGGGACATCGAAGATGTTTCCAGTGAATTTGATAATGGGGGTTAAAGGTTGAAATGCTTAGAATTCTATTGCTCTCGGTAAGGTAGGCACCTGATAAAACAGTTCAAGATTTATGACTACCATAAACTGTGTTAAAAGAGAGAATAACTTGAAATGTCCAGAAATAATTTAAAAATAGAAAGAAAAATTGAATCACAAGAGAAAAAGTTCGTTACACAGAAAATTCACTTCGCTATAGGAAGGTTATTTTACGAAGAAAATCGTGAAATGTTCTTGGTTCCAGGAAAAAATTCGCAAAATAGAGGTTCGTTATATGGAGATTCGACTGTATATATATATATATATATATATATATATATATATATATATATATATATATATATATATATATATATATATATATATATATATATATATATAGTATAATAAAATAAAAGTGAAACACAGTGAACCTACAATGCTAAAGAAGGAAGAAATTGGAGTTCACAAGACACAACAGATGTAGGTATAAAAAAGTCTTTGGACTAAACTGGAGACCTATTATGATTTCTAAAGCTGTCGCTAAATTAGGCCAGCGATTTAGGTTTAGCAATGCTTTATGGATCCAGCCTTCCCCTTACAGCAGAAATTTTCGACATTATAGAAAAAAGAAAAAATAGAGCCATGTTGAATAGTTAAGCGTATTTCTTCCACGTGGATGATACACCTGTCAATATAGTAAAATGAAATTAAGAAAAGAGAACAATAATGAATTATATAAAGATATTTATTGTACGTAAATAGTATGGCATGAAGACAAAATGATTCGATTTGCAAGCAGATTGGGGGTTTACAGGGGGGCAAAATTAGTAGAAACAGCTAACACCCCTGGCAGCTAAAACAGCCCTTACTCGGTTAGGCATGGAGTTGAAGTGGATGACAAAAACAGGCAACCTATTTCCCAGTCTATGTTACACTTTATCAATCGTATTAGATGGAGAGGGGTGGCGGGCCAGTCTCTCAGCATTCCAAGACCAGATGTTTTCAATGGGTGACATATCTAGAATCCCGCCGTTCTCAATTTTCGACCTTCTTTCTTGTCATTCAATTTCCTCTTTAAATCCTTTCTGAAGAGAATTGCAACCACTGCAAAGTTCTTAAAACCATCAAAATACAGTAGCACACGACATGGAGATTCATCACCAAATGCTAATTGAAGCCGTTGAACGCATTCGTCGTGATTTAATCCCGCTTTAAAATCATAGAAAATCGCAGCACGATAATGTTCTCGCGTCATCTCCTTTTTCTCTTCTGTCTAAAATTTATTCTACGCAAAACAACTTGAAGTAAGTCAGTAATAAATCGTTTGCTGTGTTATAAAATACTTTTTTTTTCGAATTAAACCGTTAATTTTATTTTGTAATTTCTCTCGTCTGCGTGTATCTCAAAAATTTCAGTTACCCTCGTATGTATATATATAGCTTCTGCTGTTAATCAGTATACGAGGGCTATTCAGAAAGTAAGGAACGTTTTGGAATTAAAAAGAAACTAAGTACAAGAAAAAAATTTTATTACATACATCAGAAAGAGTGACTAAAATTCTACTTTTCTTCATAGTCACCAAACAAATTGAGGCATTATCATAGCGATGGACAAGCTTTGAAATTCCTTTGTCATAGAATTCTGCCGCCTGCGATCTCAGCCACTCAGTGACGCGCACCCACAGCTCCTTGTCGTCGTCAAAGCGCTGTGTTGCTAGACAGTTCTTCATTCTTGGAAACAAGTTGTGACGTCTCTCGCGTCTTTCTGTTAACATAACTCCTATGTTCTTTGACGGCCACGATTAATGGCAAAACTTTTCCAACCCAATACCAAGAAGATAAACAAAGATATTATGCAAATGAGATTTACTATAAAAGGATAGAAGCTTTGATGATAAGATATAGCGTGGCAAGCCTAGATATAGCGCGGCAGGCTCAAAAGATGGTATTGTGGAAGCATTCTGATCGATAGCGTGACAAAGCAGTGTGAATCTAACAGATCAAGATTTAGCAGTCCGATAGTTTTGGGAAAAGAATAGAAGCCTAAGATAAAGAAGTTGGATTCATCGTCTAAAAAAGTTTATAGATACCATTTTCTAGGTAAAGGAACCAGAACTGAAAAGGTAATACTAAATATAAGTAATTAGATGCATAGGATTATTAATGATAATTGAGATAAAGGATCTGGTTTGCGTGATCTGATTTGAATACGTGATTTAATTTGGGCTGACTCTCACTTTAATTTAAAAATTGTCAAATTAGAATTTAAAGTAATATAAGTTAATCTTAATAAAATTTGGGTATTAAGAATTATTATGTCTCATCATTTTGATAATCCCACACCTCTAGCTTACGCGGAACCGGCACGACATGGTCATCACAGGATGGCTATGTCGCAATGGCGCCCGAACAGGGACTCGAACCCTGGACCGTTAGGTAATGTAGGTGGAAGTACGGTTCTACCTGAAATGTACTTTTCAGGGTCGGAGAACGTTGCAGAGTTTATAGAGTGTATAGATAACAACATACAGTTACTTGAAATCCCAGTAATCTGTCATGTGCTTATTAAAAGTCATCTCAGGGGAAGGGCTCAAGATTGGTATTCGATATTTGGTTCGTTGTTAGTGCAAAATACACCCCGGGATTTTGCGCAGCTCAAACTGAATTAGCGAAGGCTTTTTCCCGTAAAAAATAAGAAAAGAACTACAGTGGGAGTTTTATGCATCCCAGCAGGGAAGAAATCAGGATGCTACTGATTTTGTGTATAGATTACTAAAATAAAAGAAGTTTAGAATTAGGAATGTCCCAAGCAGACTTAGTGGATCATATTTTAGTTCGACTCGAACCACAGGTACAAGACTAATGTGGAGGTGCGCAATCCCCAAACACGATACAACTTTTAGAAGTCTTGGCTAAATTCGAAAGAGATATTCTTGCAAATTACAAAGGGTTATCAGAACGATAATATAGAAAGACGATGTCAAAATGGGATAGGATGCCTAATTTTGAAGCTAATGGTAGAAACTGGAGGAATTCTGAAATAAAAGGGGTAGACCAAATAACAGTAGAAATGAGTCTTACGAGAATAGCCGTCAAAATAATAGAGGGTTCGAGAGGAATAGGTTTCATAATAATGATCAGAGATTCAGCAACAGGGGTTACTCATTTCGAAATGAGCGAAATGATAATTTTAATAGAGGGGACCGTAGAAATAAGGGTTCAGTGATAATTTCAATCGAGGCGATTAGGACCAAAGGGACGATTAAATATTGTAAAGGTTAATGATCAACCTCAAGAGGTGTCGACAAGAGACAATTAGACTTTCTCCGATATGTATAGCACCCGTAGAACTTCCCCACGTGCCTATTTTATTAAAAACACATTTTTTAAGCGCTATGGGACACCGGAGCAGATAAATCATTTATATCGGAAGAAGTATATAGAAAATATTTTTCTATAAGCAAATTAAAAATCGCGAGCAGGTAATAACAGCACAGGGTGCGAAATGCCAAAACAGGGGGATTGTAGAATTGAAAATTAGGATCAGACAATTCGAAAGAAATTGGTCATTTCATGTGTTGAAAGATTTAGAATACCCATGTATTCTAGGTATAGATTTCATAAGTGCGTCAAGAATCGTATTAGATTTTAATCAAAAATCGTTGAAAATTCAGATTCTCAAATAAATAAGGTAGTTGAACCAATTAAAGAGGAAAAAGTTGAGTTAGATTTATCTAAAACAAAATTGGGGGAAGTAGAAAAACAAAAACTACAAAATTTGTTTAGTAGTTTTAAAGGGTTATTTTCAGACAAACCAGGTCTTACTCATGTTTTATACCATGAAATTGACACGGGAGATAACCCACCAGTAGCTTCAAGGCCCTATAGGTATGATCGCACTAAGCAAGCAATAATAGATTTTCACATACAAAAAATGTTACAAGAGGAAACGATTGTTCCAATTCAGTCCCCATACGCGTCACCTGTTGTATTATGCAAGAAAAATAATGGGTTACCACCGGATAATCCGGAAGCATATAGATTTGCAGTAGACTATAGAAAATTAAATTCGATCACAAAGTATCCGCGATACCCTTTACCGTTAATAGATGGATTTATTAACGAACATACCATATACAACAATAATGTCATCTCTTGATCTAAGAGTGGGTACTTTCAAATGGCAGTAAACCCCAGCGATATAGTTAAGACCGCATTTGTAGTAAAGTGGCACTTATGCTTTCAAGCGGATGCCATTCGGTTTATCAGGCAGACTCCCAATTTTCAAAAAGCAATTGACATAATCCTAAAACCGGTGATAGGGAGGTTTGTGAGTGTTTACATGGACGACGTTATTATTGCGTCTCCATCATTCACTCACCATGTTGAACATTTAAGGGAAGTTTTTTCGTTGTTAAGGGATGCAGGATTGACATTAAATAAAGAAAAATGTAAATTTGGGTGCGATGAATTGAAATATTTAGGATTAAATTATTGAAAAAGAATTAAAACGGATGGAAAAAGGTTAGAGCTATACAAGAGATGAAACCGCCCGTAACTAAAAAAGAGGTGTCCAATTTTTTTGGTATGTCCCAGGGGAAAAATTTTTTAAAAATTATGCGGATATTTGGAGCCATTTTAAAATTTTAAACGAAAATTTAAAAATTTGTCGGCCCAATGAAGAAAAAAAGGCATTCAAGGGTCAAGGAGGCGGTAAAAAAGCGCCATTTTAAAAAACCAAACTTTCAGGAGCCTTTCCCGAGTTATTTACAGATCCTTCATTGGTTTGGGGGTCAACCAACAAAACAGACCAGTGGTATTTGCGCCCGACACTGAACAACGCAGGAGGTTACACGTAACCAAAAGAGAATGCCACAGTAGTAGGGGGTTGAACAAATTTAAAATATTTAGGAATATTACCAATTAAGGTAATAACAGATCACCCATTAACACGCCTAACACATGGAAAAAAATTTGTCGAGTAGGATGATTAGATGGGCCAAAGGGGCAAATTAATTAAGAATGGGAACATAGACCGGGAACTCAAAATGCAGTGGCTGACATTCTTTAAAAGGAACAAAATGGTAAAATTTTGGGACAAAATTAATTTGCCATAATCAAAGTTTTGGGGTACTTCCGGGAACAATTAATAAATGAAAAAAAAATGACCCAGAATTAGGTCATATATATAGATATTTAGAAACCAAAGATAACTCGGTTAATGCAACGATTTTGGGAAATGGTCCCGATTTTCGTTTTTTGAAGGATTGTTATTTTATCGAAACACGAACGTCTTAGGTGAAATGGTGTATACTTTCCCAAAATTTTTAAGGAATAAATAATGAGAAATTTCATGACAAACCACTCGCTGGACACTTAGGCAGATTTAAAACGTATCATAAAATTCGGGACGTTTGTTTTTTCCCCGTACATGAAAAATTGATCAATATGTCTCTACATCCATATTTGCCAAGTTAATAACTATAAAACGCTTACCACTGGTCGGTTAAACCCAAATTATATCAAATTATCCGAATGAATAGTGACGTTAGATTTATTGGGCCCGTATCCTATATCGAGAAAAAAAACGAAACCCGCTATTTTTTTAGTAAAAACCCGATCATTTCAGCAAATGGGCTGAAATTATACCTTTAAAAAGGCCTCATCTCATGGGATTTTTTTTTGAAAACATATGCTTATGGACCCAATAAAATTAAAAGTGATAATGGCCCCCAATTTATATCCAGTTTTTGAGCACTTAAAAAAGATTGGGCATAAGGCAGGGAAGCGTTGCATATCGCCCCAAAAAAAACCGGACTAAAAGGTTAATCGAGATATAGTGCAAATGATTGCAAATTATGTTAATGATCAACACGATATTTGGGATCAATTTTGGGTTTTTGCTTACGCTATTCGTAGGCGGTGAATGAAAAAAGGGGAAAACACCGGCTGAATTTTTTTTAGGTAAAAAATTGATTACACCATTTCAAAAACTGTTATGATATCGGAAAGTTCAAAATTCAAAATTCAAGTTTAAAGAAAAGCAAAGGGCAGACTAAGTACAAAAAATTAAACAGGAAGGTAAAATATTATAATAGACGTAAAAAAGACATAAAAATAAAGGTAAATGATTGGGTCTTTGGAAACACCCCCTGTAAGTTCAGCAGCTAAAAAAGTATGCGCTAAATTTAAAAAAAATTTGGGGGACCTTATGAGCTTGAGTTAAAATTTTAATAATATTGTAATAGGGAAATCGGGAAAAGATTAACGTTAACGTAGATCAAAAAGAAATATCGTCATAGGAAAGGGAGGGAGGTCGAATTAGGAACAGGTATCCCAAATAGTATAAGATCAAGCCCGGGAAAACCGTATTTCGGAAAAAAAATCAAAAGGATTAAATGAGTCACAATATGGGAAGAAAATCTGCGGTGAAACGTAGGTTAGAGAAAAAAGGGATAGGAAACCCAATCAAATCAATAAAAATACAGAGGGCCCCATAAAACAAATCACTGGTGTCATACCTAGTTCAGTTGGGAATGAAAATAAAAAAAAGGTTTAAATATAAAAGATTTTAAAAAGATCGGGTTGGGGGGGACAAGTGGACCACAAAGAAAGTGGCAAAGGGGAATAATAAAAATTAAAAAAAAAGACAAATGTCACCCAGTACTATTTCCAAAAGCAGGAAAAAAGAATAGAAGAGAGGGCACTGAAGTTACAGATGAAAAAGATACGTCACGGCCACGACGGGGGAAAAGAAGAACCCCGACCAGCCAAAGGGCACAGTTGGGAAGTCAAGGAAAGGACGACAAAAGGAGTTACAACCTTTCAACAAAAAAAATTCCCGTACCCGAGGAAAGAAGGTGGTGAAACCCCATCGTTGAACGTGAATGTGGGGGAAACATATAAAAATCGGTTGTATTGTTTCATTTTTTTTTGATCTTTCCCAAAAAGTGGTCAAAAAGGGGGAAAAAAAAAAGTCTCGGCGGTGCAAAAATTATAACCGTCAAACATACAATGAGTGTTCAAATTTTGGAACTTTTTTTGGTTTAAAATTTTTTTTTTGAAGAAAAAATTTGTAATCACACATTTTTTTTGCTTCGATTTTGACCTGAGATGCGAAAAAATTTCCTTTGGTTATTTGTTATAATAGTTTATTGAAAATGTTTTAAATTTTATAATATGTGTATATATATATTTTTGTATTGTTCTATTATGAGGCATCTGGTTCAGGGAAACGCGGCGTAGTCAGGGCACTAACAATAAAAAACGGGGGCGCGGGTCTTTGGGGGTTTTTTGAAACCAGATGTGGGGATGGAGAGAAAAATTTTTTGTGATATATAAAATATATAATTGTGAAATTGATTAATAATGGAAATAGGGGACTAAAAGTTTTTATTTCAGGGGGAAATGACCCAAAATCTTGAAAAGTATACAATTAAGCTTCAAAAAGAAGGGGACGCAGTTTCCCTATATGAGTGTTAGATTGGGGCTGCACCCAGAATATTTATTTTAAAATATTTAAGTTTTAAATATTTTAAGTAACTGAATGTAAAAGTGGGTGGGCATAAATTAAACAGTAATTATTAATGTTGGCCTATTTTGGAGTAAAATTTTTGTCACGAGTTTAAAATTAAATTTTAATATTAAAATTTAATTCTAAGATGAGTAATGAAAAAATTTAAAATCAAGATAGATATTTGGGGAAATTATAAAAGTTAAAATGAGGATTTAAGATTAAAAATTTTAAAAAAAACTCAAAAAACGAAGAAATTTAGAAATAGAGATTTTGAAGAATTTATTTAAGGGTTGGGAAACCCCTTAAGTAAATCACGTTTTTTTTTGGGGGTTTATTCTCGCGTCTTTCTGTTAACATAAATCCTATGTTCTTTGACGGCCACGTTTAATGGCAAAAAACCCCAAACCCAAAACCCAAAAAGATAAACAAAAATATTTGCAAATGAGATTTACTATAAAAAGGGTAGAAGCTTTGATGATAAGATATAGGGGGCAAGCCTAGATATAGCGGGGAGGGCCCGGATAGTATTGTGAAAGCATTCTGATGATGCGTGACAAAGCTTAGTGTGAATCTAAAGATCAAGATTTAGCGTCCGATAGTTTTGGGAAGAATAAAAACCCAAGATAAAGAAGTTGTTCATCGTCATAAAGTTTATAGATACCATTTTCTGGTAAAGGAACCGGGAAATGAAAAGGTAATATTTAAAAATAAATAATTTGATGCATAGGATTATTTAAATTGAGATAAAGGATCTTTTGCGTGATCTGTTTAAACGTGATTTAATTTTGGGGTTGACTCTCACTTTAAATTTAAAAATTTTCAAATTAAATTTAAAATATAAGTTAATCTTTAAAAAAAGTTGAATTAAAATTATTATGTTTTCCCTTTTGTAATCCCACCCTCTAGCTTACGCGGAACCGGGACAATGGTCATCCAGGATGGCTTTTGCCAAAAAAAAATCACTAGGTGCAAGATCGGGACTATAGGGGGGATGAGGAAAAACCCCCCCATTTGAATGAATTAAAGAGTTCTCAAGTGGGGGGGGGGAGGCCATGGGGGCGGGCGTCGTGCAAAACAAAATTTGGGGCGTCAACTTTCCCCGGCCCTTTTTTTTAACTGCTCTCCTAAGGTTACGCAAAGTTTGACTGCACCACTCAGAGTTTATTGTGGCACCACGTTCAAAGAAAATCAGAAAGCACCCCTTTGCCTACCCCAAAACACGGGGGTCACCATAATCTTCTTTGGTGAAAAGGGTTTTGGAAATATTTTTTTGGTCTTATGGGGGGAACTTGTGTGCCCCCCACTGCAGGGAACTGTAATTTTGCTCCCCAATTCATGTGTCCCCCCCGTCTCGTCCCCGGTTACGATTGGGTCCAGTTATGAATCACCATCCCTTGTGGGTGGCCTCCAGAAATGTAAAAAGCTCCCCCCCATTCCCCGGGACCTTTATGGTGGGGGCTGTATATATATATAAGCAATTTCGGCACCCATTTTTGCACAAAATTTGCGGTAGCCTAGTTTTTGGTGACAATTTCAAACAACAAAGTCCGTGAAACTTGTGGTCGCTTCAATTTTAAAAGCGACCAGTTCGTGTCACAATGGGGGGGGCGTCCATTCTTCTCTTTATCGTGAACGTTAGTTCGGCCATTTTTAAACTGAATGCACCATTTTCGGATAGAACTTTCATTCATTACATTGTTTCCGTACACTACACACTTGCCGATAAATTTTCATAGGTCTTAGGTTTTTTGCCAACAAAAACCGTATCACACAAACCGCACCTCACAACTGGCGGGATTTTCAATTGCAGTGCACATTTTAAAATGGAATATCGAAAAAAGGAGCAGTGTGGAAATAATCCCGTTGTGATGACTGGACGCCGACTGAAATGCCAAGCACTCAGACACCAAAATGTACGCGATCGGCGTGCGCCTAGCGACGTCAGACGGAAACGTTCCTTACTTTCTGAATAGCCCTCGTATATATCCCCTGTAACCTCTTATTAAATACGTAAATAAATGTGTAAAATTTAAATTCATAACGATGTAAATAAAGAATAATATATACCTGCATTGGGAGATTTTTATTTTGGGGGGCTTTAATTATTTAATATACTTCACATATAAATAAATCTTTAATTACCTAAGCCCCTTTCATGTCATCGTTTTATTAATTCCGCCTTTTTTTTAAAAAATTTTAATATAACATTACATTTAACAAGTAATAAAAAAAAAAAAAAATTAAGTAAATTTCCCATTTTTGAATGGATGAATAGAAAAGTTTTTTATTAACGATTGAAATTTTAAAAAAATATTATATATATATATATATATATATATATATATATATATATATATATATAGGAGAGAATGAAATAATAGTAGAGGAATTAAAAAAAGAGCATGATTTGTTTTATTGTTCTAACAACCCAAAACCCCGGGTTTTTGTTTATTTTGGATTTTGGAAAACAGGTTATTGACGCCAACTTTTGTCTTTTTTTAACATTTAAAAATTTGTCACAACAATAGCGACGAATCTGGGTTGGCGTAAAAAACCAGAAATTAATTTAATTAAATTTATGAATTAATTTTTTAAAAAAACCGTATTAACATCAAAGTGTCATCCACTACAATTTTTAAAAAAATGTTTTTGAACTTGTTTGGGATGAATAGAAATTTTTACTAACGATTGAAAATTTGAAAAAAGAAAAAAGAAATATATAAAACAAAAAGAGGGGGTGAGGTGGAATAGTAGGAATTGAAAAATACTGAGATATAAATGAACAATTTAAAAAAAAGGTTTTTTTATTATTATATATGATTGTTAACGTTATGAAACATTTTAAGTCCTTTCCCTTTTTCGGAGATTTATCAGTATAAAATAATCTAAAGGGATTATTTTTTTGATATAAAGCTATCAACAAAGTTTTTCAGATAAATATAATCTTTCTTCAGTAAATAAACAAAATATAAAAAAATAAAAAAAAAAAAAGATGTCTCGATCTTTCGTTATCGAGCAATTGCCCCAAATTACTCTCGGCACGTTTTGGAACATATTTTATCATCATCCATAAGATATTTTCGAGATATCAATTTGTATAAGTTTAGCTGATGGGACATTTTTCGGGAATTTCTAATTATTTTTTAAATCACTTTTAAAAGCGAAGAATTAGATTATGTTTTCGGCGAAAACTTTTTTTAAAAAAATTAAAGTAGCTCTATTTCGAAAAACTTTGTTGTTCGAATTTGAAAATTTAAAACCCAAAAAAAAATTCAATTAACAAAAAAAAATTTAAAAAAACAAATTCAGAAGCCTTTGGGGGGAAAACATATCTGTAAACCCAAAAAAAAAAAAAGGTTTAATAAAAAAAATTCCCTATCGGTAAAAGGGAAACAAATTAGATGAGAAAATTTTGTTTTTTGGGAAATTTATTGTAGATTTGATAGCTGATTCATAAAATATTATATTTTTTTTTTAATAGAAATGACACAAAAAATTACGAATAGAACGAGTTACGTTTTGGAACAGACGATAAAATATACCAAATAACTTTTATTTTTTTATCCTTTTGGAAAATAAGATAGTTTTAACACATCTACATATGTATATTTTTTTTTAATACAAATTTACTGAGCTTTTTTTAATCTAAGAAAAAAAATGTCCTTTCCTCAAATATATTTTCAATATGTACATTACTGTAACAAGAAAAAAAAATTAATCTAGTTATTTATTTTTTAAATTTTGAACAATTAATTTTTTCAAAATTTTTTATTCAATGTGGTTTTAGAATTACGCATACAGTTTTCTACACTTACTTCTCGCAGGGGGGCTTTGAAGGGCATTTCTTTTTCCTTCAAATTTTTGCGGTATAAGAGATTATTTTTTAATTATCTTTCTAGAGCAGCTAACATTTGGGAAATTTTTTATTTATTCTCTTTTTTTATTGTTTTTTGATTAAGCGAAAATGAATAGGACGGGTTTTAATTTTCTTTTTGGAGTGAGTTTTAAAATTTTTTAATAAAGGTTTGACTCTGAATAATTAAAAATATAAATGTTGAATACATATAATTATTACTATTTTAGTTTTGAAATAACATCAAAAAGAAAAAAGGGACTTTAAAATAAATATTTAAAAATTTCCCAAAGACAAATTTTTTTTAACGTGTTTTTAAATTTATTTTCTGTTTTATTTTTTCAAAACATATTTTACTTTTTTTCCAAAAGAGTTAATTTTATTTTTTGATTGAGTTTAGGTGTAATTTTTACAAAAAAAAATTTTTTAATCCACACCCAAATTAAACTTTTTACTTTTAATTAAAATTTTTATTTTTCGCTTTTTTTATAATTTTTAAAAATTAGTATTTTATTTTTTTAGCAACTATTAGTATTATAAAATTTAGTTTCACTGGTTATGAGATGAGTCTATAGTAATGGCTTTTACATTGAATTCCGTTAAGTATGCACCTTGTTTTTTATTATTAAAAACATTATGAATTTAAAATATGCAAAATTTGGGTACAATCGGGTTTTTTTTTAACAAAGTCCTAAATCAATTTAAAAAAAATTCGTTATACAGAAAATTGTTTAAAAAGAGATTCATCTTTAAAAAACCCCATAAAAAAGAAATTTTTAAAATTTGCAAACACCAATATTATTCAAAAACGTAATTATTCACATTTTTTTTGAAAAAATTTAAAAGCTATTCATTTAAAATCTAAAAAAACCCCCTTTTAAAAAAAATCTGCAAGAAAAACATTGTCTAGGGAAAAATTTGTATTTTCAACTTAAAAAAAATTTTAAAACTAATGAATTTTTTTTAAAGAATTTTATAATTTTTTAAACTTTTCGAATAATTTTAAAGATATATTGTTTTATAACCAGTAATTTTAAACCGTATTTTCCCCTCTATCCTTAAATTTAATTAAATTTATTTGAATTTATCTTTTGAAAAATATTGGCCTATTCCTTGTTCTTTGGGGAAAGGTTTGGCACCTGGTAAAACCATTTCCCAAAGGGTTTTTGATCGTCATAAAATATGGGTAAAAAAAAGAATAATTTGGTTTTGTCCCGAAATTTTTTTAAAAATGGGGAGAAAAAAAAACGAATTACAAGAGAAAAAATTCGTTAAACAGAAAAAAACATTTTGCTATTTGTGGGACCAACCGTCCTCTCCCTTTAGAAAAGGGGCAGTCCCCTTTTTTAGATTTGGGTTTTCCAGGGGATCCCAGGGGTTGGCCGCCCGCGGGAAAAAACCTAATTTTGCCGCTCCTTTAGAGAATTTTTCCCTACTTTGATTTTATACTTAACGTTGACGTTAGAAACCATCTATCTGTATAAGCAGGGGCCTCGGTCACAATAGGGGCCTTCCGTCTCGTTTCGACTAAGCCTTAAAAGATACTTATTCGAATCCTTTCAACGGTCAAATGCTTTTTTTGGTTGTTTTCTCCGAAAAAATTTGGGGAAATTTGGACAAATGTCAACAGGCTACATGTGATGAACATCCTCCCTGCATAGGCCTTAGGTCTTTCCACCATACGTTATCATTACTCAAATTTAAATCAAAAAATTTGGGAGTCCCGGGCGAGCCGGTTTGTGCGATTGAAGTCCTGCACATTTATTTGTTTCGGGTAAAATTTTTTGTACAATTTGGGAACGTATCAATGTGCTGTCTATTCTTTAAAGGGGTTTTAGGTGGGCCCAATTTTTTTAAGGGGCCCCTGGCATCCAAAAAGTCTTAAGACGTCCTTGTGTATAAGGTAAAAAAGAAAAATTAATAAAAAAGCAAAAAGCAATTTGAAGTGCAAAACTTAATTTTTTGGGCCCGCTAGTAAAACCCTTATAAAAGCGACAAATTGTTTTTAAAAAAAAAATAAACAAAAAAGAAATTTTCTTTTTTTAAAATTTTAAAAAAAAAATAGACATTTTATAATTAGAAAAAATTAAACAGCATTTACGCTTAAAAAAATAACTAAAATAATTTAAAAAAAAAAATACCCGCCCCAAAAACTCTTGGGAAAGAAAAGTATATTCACAGGTATTTAAAAAATTTAAAAGAATTTTCAGATTTGGTCGATTATCTCTAGAACTTCTGGACAGATTAAAAAAAAAAATTTGGGGTTTTTTGCATAGGTTTCACATAATACAAATAACCCTTCAGCATTTATAATACATCTTCAAGATCGAACGTAACACTAATCGGGGTCGAAAGGGGAAAAAAACAGTGGATAAAAATAGAACAAAATATGGAGTTAATAGGAGGTTGGTTTCCTCTTGCAGATATCGGCCTCGTATCATGATTTTATATTAGAAATAAGGGGGGAATGAGTTCCTGTGGAAATGGTTCCACCTTTAGCCCTCGAGTTTTAGGTCTTGGGGGGGGAGGTGGCGAAATTTTTAATTGCCCCCCCAAGCATCCCAGGCATGCTACATAGGGGGGGAAATCTGGATATCTGGCTGATCAAAACCATCCGGAAAAAAAATCCTCCCTTTCCCCGAAATAATGTTTGCCTAGAAAATCCAAACCCTTAAAATTAAGTTAGGGGGCCCAAATGCTCTCCTGAAAAAAGGGGAACATAAATACAATCTCATTCCTTTTCTCACAGAAGTCCCGGCCTCTTTCAAAAAACATTTTGTATGAGCGACAATAAAAATGATGCCTTCCCCCGATCAACCCCTCCATTTTGCACCCTGGATTTTTTTGGGCGTTGGACGGTCCCCAGCCCTCTTCTAATTCAGGTACTGGGAAAAACACTGATTAAGGGGTTTAACCCTGATACACCAGGGAAGAGAACGGTCGGGCACCCCCCCGGTCCATTTTTCCCCCCTCATGATCTCCGCTTCATTTTAAACAGACCCCTTGTTCCCAGAACTGACGAGACAAAAAAAACAGGTTTCCTTGCAAACAGCCCCTTTTATAAATCTTCTTTGGGAAAAAGTCGTCCTTGAAACCAGGTTCCTGTGGCCCCTATAATTTTTCAGATAACTGAGGGAAAATGTGGGATCCCCCCTTTATGTTTTAGCTATAATGGACAAATGGCGATCTTCTCCGGACGCGTCGTGGGTTTTGGGCAAACTTTTACAAGGCATTTTTTCGTCGGATCAGGTATCCTGGGAAAATATTTCCCAAATGTTGAATATGATGCTGAGCGTTAAAAAAATTTTCCCACAAAAACTGGATTTGAGTCTGCTCTGTGAAGGGCCCCCCATTCCATCATCTAAACACACACGTTGGTGGTTACTCATTTTTTCTGTGTGAATTTTTGATTTAACCGATTGCTTCGAAAAAAACCCAAAAAATTTGGCAAAATTGTGCTAGCGAACGGGTGATATTTTGGGAAAGCGCGCTTATAAATCTCTTTTTTTCGACTAGCTCTACCCGCCCATACCTTTATATGCAAATGTATTCGAAGTACAAGACTTACATCGTTGTTTTGGGAAACAGTATTTTTTTCATTTTTGTTCATTTTTTTTTCCCCCTAAAAAATTGGAAAAAATAGGCAAAAATTTTTTTAATTTTTTAACACTAGTGTAAATCAGTCCTTCTACGAAGACTACCTAATAATTAGCATAAAAAAATTTTTTTGACTTTTTGACAAGCAAATTTTTTAGAGATTTAGATTCAATAGAGATGATGGTCAACCCGAAAGCATTTCAGTGTCATGCTATTATTTTCCAAGTAATTTTTAATTTACAGAAACTTTTTGCCTACAGCTACAAAAAAAGATTGGATTAAAAATTTTATTGCTAGAGCAAAATTTGAAAACAGGGTAAGATCATTTTTGACTATAATTTTACTATCTCAATTGGCCGTTTTTTACCAGGAAGAATATTTTTGAATGAAGTTATTTCATTAAAGAGTTGTACAACGTCTATATCGTTTACAATATTTCCTTCCTTCTGTACCTGTAACTTAATGTTAGGTTGGGGAAAAAGAAATCCATTATTTTGCATGAAACCAAGACTTAATTTAAAAAAGTCCGATTGTCCGATTTAGGTTAAATATGCACCGTTTTGTTGTATAATTTGTTGCCATTTTAAAGGTAGCTTCATAATGTTTCTCTCATAGAAGATTTGGTCCTTATTGGCGAAAAACTCTAGTAATCGATTTTCGCAATATTCTCTTGATCCCAATTCCTTATCACTCAGGAAGTTTTGCAATGCAAGAAAAAAGTGGTAATCGCTTGGTGCCAGGTCCGGACTATATGGTGGTTGCATTAAAACTTCCCAACCAAGCTCCCAGGGGTTTCTGGCGAGTCACTACAGACGTGTGTGGTCTGACGTTGTCTTGATGGAACACAACATTTCATCTGTTGGTCGATTCTGGTCAATAGCTGGCTTCAAATGATCCAGTTGTTGAAAGTAGAGATCTGAATTTAGTATTTGGTCATACGGAAGCAACTCATAATAAATTATTCCTTTCCAGTCCCACCAAATACACAGTAGAACCTTCCTGGCCGTTAGTCCTGGTTTGGCCACCGTTTGAGCTACTTCACCACGCTTTGACCACGATTGTTTTCGCACAATACTGTCGTAAGTGACCCATTTCTCATCCCCAGTCACCATCCGTTTAAGAAATGGGTCAATTTTATTCGTTTGGCCAAGGCTTCGCAGAGGGAAATTGATCCACCCCTTTTTTTGGTTTTAAATTGGTGAGGCACTCAAACACGAGTTTTTTTTGAATCCAATTTTTCCCAAGGTTTAAACTTTTTTTTATGGTTGATCTTTGCCCCCAAAGCTCGACTACTAACATACCGGTCAACTTCAATTATTTCTGTGATTTTTGAACATTTTTTCGACGACGGGTCTGCCTTTTGGAGGTGCATCTTTAACATAAAAAAATGTCTGAACTATGAACTGAATCGACGAAACCAAATTACATGCAATTAGCTGTTACAGTATCAGCAATATAAATACCATGCATTTTCAGCCGCCTGGCTTGCTTTTTTCCTTTGTCGAAAAATGTAAAATGTCCCAATTTTCTCTTTGTTGATTTATTTTAACACCCTGTAATCACAACGAATGAGCCAAAAAAAAAAGAAAAAAAGAATTTTTAGTGTGAACTGTCACCTTGACAACAAAAAAAATTTGAAATTGTTTGACCGATATTCAGGAGATATGGACACTACCACCCCTCTACCAAAAAAAATAATGGTTTTTCTTTTTTAGTAATCTAAACCCATGCAGGTTTCATATTAGGAATTTTGAAACTGATACAGAAAGCAAAATGTTGAATAGCACAAAGATAATATAAGATATAACACATTTATCGAAGAATTTTGGGTCAAAATTACAAAATAAAAAGAACTTTATTTACTGGAAGTGCTTTGAAACGTACGTCTCACTGCCCTCGTAATCAAAAAAAAATTTTTTTGTTGAATTTACGGGCTGACCGGGAAATAATGCAGTTAAGAGTTTTTTTAGTTTGTAATGATTTTTGGACTAGTGTAAATCAAGATTGAATGTGGATACTTTGCTTAGCCACTTTTAAGCTCAATAGAAAGGATATATCTTGCCCGAAATTTCCAATGTATTGAAAAAGATTTTCATATATTTTTAGTTGTAACCTTTTCTTAAATTTTCGCGCGCTCTCCTTTTCATTGTAAAAAAACTGGCCACCTTACTATCTGGAGGTTAAATTACAAAGAAAGTAGTAAAATGTTCTTGGTTCTAAGAAAAAGTACGCAAAATAGAGAAATTCGTAATAAAGAGGTTTGTTATAAGGAGGTTCGACTGTATATGAGGCAAGGAAACGACGAAATTAGGAATTTTATCAAATCCCTAAGGCAGGGATGGCGAACCATTTGCACGCGTGCCATTCACGGCACAATATTTTGGGCACGCCAGTGATCAAAATGGCTTACATTTTATTTCAAAATAACAAAGTTCACTATGAAGTATTACGAACAAATGCGAGTGATTGGTCGCGGGGTGGCGGAGAGCTCAATCATTTGTTATTGTCTTGCCTTAGTAACATCGTGAACTACAAAGTCTACGCATAGCATAGTCAATTTTATTGATACAACTGCATTTTAAAGTTTTTTTGTGTGTATATTTACGATTTTTAAGTGTTTTTTAACATGGCTAGTTCAGCAAAAGATTAAAAGGGCAAGATAGTAAGTGCAACAGAGAATTTCAAATTCGATGCATTTAGAAATATGACATTATTAGTAAAGGCGACAAAGCTTTGTGTGTTTTATGTTCTGGAATTGTGGTATGCAGAATATCTTCTGTAAAACGGCATTTTGAAACAATCTGCAAATCCTCTTGTCAAAAAAGTGAGCCATGGCAAAAATAATTAATTGCTTAAAAACCGACTGGCAGATGACTCCAATTGAGCATGCATTCTACTAAAAGTAATATCTTACAATCCTAATATACGGTATTTTTCATCCAAACACACAAACAATATGCAACAATAGAGCTCACACTAATGTTAACTTCAATTTGAATTACACACACGTATAACTAAAACATTTACAACTATACAATGTAAAAGGTATTTTTTCATAGTAGATAACGAGTTTGGTGTTCTTAGTATTTAATTATTATTTTCCCAAAAATCACAAGTCAAAATCATTTGACGGCACATCTATACCTCATTAAATACTTCTTTAGAAAAAATGGCAGGTTGATCCATAAAGGTTCACCACCCCTGCCTTCAGGGGTATGATAAATTGACAGATGTTAAAATAACGTCTCTTCAAAGTCATTCCCCTGATGAAAGTAAGTGATTTTTATCAAATCCTTGAGCTGTTTAAGTGAAATGATGAAATGAACTAGTCAGGAATTGCATTGACAAAATTGGGGGAAGGCACTTGGGAAGTCGAGTCCTTGTACTTCCTAACCAAACAGGCAATCGATCCCCTAAATATCAACCCCATAACTTTAAAAAAATGGCACTATATGATTAACATGAGGATTGATACTTTAGTGTGTAAGCCCTCCCCTGCCCAAAACAGGTCATCATTAGTAAAGAAAATATGAAGGTGGGCGGGACAGGCCAAATCGATCGACGCCACTGCACGCGCTTCCCCGATTTCTTGTTACACATTTCCGTCCCTCTTCACGAAATCACTCCCACAAATATCCAGCAACCGAAAGGAAAAATGTTACACATAAAAAAATACCAGCCTAATTTTCTAATTATTTGTTAATTAGTTTCGAATAAATAATTTTTATTTCAATGACTATTGTTGTGCATTACTTATTTCTACGTTTAATAATGCACCACATTTGTTAAATAAACACTTTTAAACTGTTGACAATATTATTTCATCATTTCACTGAAAAAGATCAAGAATTTGTTTAAATCCCTTACTTTCACCAGGGAAATGACCTAGAAGAGACGTTATTTTAACATCTCCCGTCAATTGATCATATCCCTTACGGATTTGATCAAATTCCTAATTTCATCGTTTGCCTGCGACATATACTTAGATACAAAATAAATTGGATTTCATGTGCAGTTTATTTAATAATTCAATATAACAATTTATGATTAAGCATAATTGCGAGCCAAGGCAATTATATAATGAATTACTATTTATATTAATTAAAGAAGAAGGATTTTTTCAAAGATCCAAACGTCTACAGAAAAAATGTCCAACAAAATGTAAATGAAAAAATTTAACAGATTAGTTTTTTCAAAAAAATCTGATAAGGAAGTATCGAAAACTTATAATTAAACTGAACCAGGAAAATTTTATAAGTTTAAACAAGGAAAATAATGCTATTTTTATATGTTTTGATACAGAAAGTTTTCTGTAATCAAAATAAAAGTTTTATTCAGTAAAAGAATTGATTACTATTCTTTAGAAAAAGTAGGCAGCATGGAATATGCTAAAAAAAATAATGTATTTTTCGACTACAAAACAATTAACCGAAAACTAGATCAAAATAACAAATGCTTGAGTTACAATAAGAAAATTTTAACATTTACTCGTAAGATCGATTAACAAACAAAATTCTAAATTTACACAAAAAAAATCTTTTAAAAGAAAAAGAAATCTTAAAATTATTTTGTGAGACAATTCAACTGCATACGTATACATTAAATGCATTATTTTACAACCTATTTTTAAATTTTCCTATTAGTTTTCGTAACACAATAATTAAATATTTTTTTAATTATCTTCAGAACTTCTGTCAGGATCTTTGAGTTAAATGTTCTAATTTTTAAAATGCAAAAAAAAATTAAATATATAATGTATAATAATATTATCTTAAAATGCATTTTGGGTACTTACGTATTATCCCAACAATCACCAATTCTATTAATAACTCGCCAAGTTGGCAACCTCGATTTCCTACGTGTCGTACGTGCTGAATTGGCAACCAGATGCTTCGTTCCATAAAATGTCGACAATAGGTTGCGATAATACTCAAGTACCGCATTTTATTATTCAGGTAGAGATATAAGATTATATTAGAGTTTTTATATTCCTAAGGGCAACACACTTGTAGTTTTTATTATTATTATTATTTTAACATAAAAATGCAACACTCTAAATATTAAATCAATAAATAAGTTCTTTTGTTCCAACTAATGTTTGAAAGAAGATGTAAAATCTGGAAAATATTTTATTAGAAAAATTTTAAAAATTAACGTAATTTCATGTTGTTTCAAAACATATCTATTTTTGGAAATTTAGAAATTTCAGTAATTTAACATTTATTATTTTAAAGTGAAATAGATCTTGAATTTTTCTAGTTAAATTATGGCATACGACAAATGAAACTTACATATACTCCCATTATAACAAACGATATTTGTTTAAAAACTGTAGAAATATTTATGAACGAGTACATGCAAAACAGGTTTAATGAACATATTCTAAGAACCTGAATTGCTAGTTTTTAAAATATAAAAACAAAATGAGAAAAAAAAAATTCAAAATAGTTTTGTTCCCTCATAAGAGTATTCATAATAATAACGATATTCAGAACTTAGTTGTGTTATTCAACTTAAAGAGCGAATTAGTACAGACATATAAACAAATTTTTCAACTGATGGTCTAACACAGGGGGTACTCAACCTTTTTTTCTACCAGACCGCATTCATATGTTAGCTATTTCACGCGGTCGCAAACATGAAAATTAATAACGGGGAAGAAATGCTTTAAGACCAAGATAATATAGAAAATTTAAAATATGGAAATTGATCAAAGTGTTAAAGATCCTATATTTTGCTTTTTTTAATTATTTTTATATTTTTGTCACTAATTTTTTCTAAATTTGAAGCATTTAAGAATCACTCTTTCACAATTTCTGCATCAGTATAAATGGTTTCATATGATTACCAATAATATAACAAATTTCATAGGGTGCCTTTTGTTACCGCTGTGACATTACCACTGACAAAAAACTTTTTTGCTGTTGTAAAGATTATTCAAGAAAGCCTATTTATCACCTCTTGAAAGAGATCTTCGAGGAAGATCTTGATTGCTTGATTGATTCCTATTTATTAATATTTTTTAAATGCAACACTTTTAAAACAAATCAAACAATTACTGACCCATGCTTTTTTTTAATGACAAAATAGTCAACTTCCCTTTCGTCTTAAAACAATCTATTCTCTTCGAATATTTTTCGATTGCAAGATATGGAAGATAGTTAAAAATTAGTTCCACTCATAAAATGGTCGCTACTCCACTGTTATCTGTTACCACTAACCGTAACCGTTCCAAACAGAAAAAGAATATCTATTCGCACCCGTACGACAGCAAAAAGCAAAATATATATATTTGATTTCTTGAAAAGCATTTTCCCGCCAAATTTTTAATACAATGTTCTTAAATAAGTGAATTTCTCGCAGCAATGGATCATGACCGGGCCACTTAAAAAACTCGGCGGGCCGCAGGTTGAGTATCGCTGGTCTAACATGACTTACATATAAGCTCCGAATTTCTCCTGAACGAATGAATGAATGAATGGAAATACGCGGAATTGGAATGCAAAATTCTCGCAAAATCATTCTTAGCATATCTCTACTCCATGAAAGTTGTTGCATGCTAAGCAAATTTCAAGTCTGTAGGTCTAAAATAGTTCACAGATATCGTAATGAGTGAGTGAATGAATGAGTCACTTTTCTCCTTTATATAAATAATAATGTTTACGATGAATTGTATTTCTCGTTATACTGACAACGATAGGAATATTGTAAAGATTTTATGTGCAAGAGTACATTATTTTAATCCTTAATCATCAGCTGAGGCCCCTCGATCGCGGGGCCCTGGTGCATAATGTCCACTGCACCCTCCAGATGGCCGATCCGGGGTAAAGGGGAGTGGTAACAAGCGAAAATAGAGCTGGGTGAATACTAACTTGTTTATTTCATCTTTTCACTGAAACAGAAGAGATTTGATCAAATCACTTACTTTCATCAGGTAAATGATCTTGAAGAAACGTTATTTTACCATTTTCCGCGAACTGATCATATCCCTTAGGGATTTGTTCTAATTCCTAATTTCGACATTTCCTGCGACAGATATACAGATAATATTCAGTAAATGAAAACGATATCTAGTCTTACAAAAAAAAAATTACCGTAAAATTCGGCGAATAAAGCGCAATTTGAACACAAAAAATAAGATCGAAAATTAAGGGTGCGCGTTATACGTCGGGTATAAAAACGAGAGCTTTAAAAATAGCAAAAGAGATGAGCATAAAAAAAAAATTAATTCTACATGTATCGAAATACCGTCTATCTTAAGGCAGTTTTCGGTTAATGTTAAGGAATAGGACCCGAATTTGGAACATTTTTCAGATATAAAAGAAATGAAAAATTAATAGGATATTCTGGCTTCACTATCCTTTAGAGAGCATTTTTTTTTTATCATACTTCCCATTTTTAACCTTGATTCATTTTTTCTAGTATAAAATGTGTTTCGCATTTTTTATCCTATACCGTAATGTTAAATGGGCTTTGCCTTCACGTATTAAAAAATAAAAGAAAGTTTTCACGGAATATTTTGAAATTTTTAAAAACACTACATTGTTAACAGAGGTACGAGTTATAATATTGCAAAGGTCATTTTTATGTCTGAAAATGAGCTTCGCGTTTAGTTAGAGCTCTCATACTTTTACCAATTGATTGAATATTAACGTCGCACTGTTTAGCTACTCGAGGGCTTTTGGCGACGGACCACGTAATTTTGAACCATGGTCAAGTGACGTGACGACACCTGAGCTGGCACCCCTCTCCTAACTACCACACCACACCAACGGGAGGACGTTTCAGCCCTCGACAGATTTAACGTGCATCGCTGCCCTACACGGCGGGTCTTTAGTGGTACTGGGCTCGAACCCGTGACAAGGCAAGCCACGGTCCGATACCTATACCACTCGGCTACCGCGGCCACCATACTTTTACCGAAGACAGCCTTAAAGAAACGACTTGCCTTATAAACTAAAAGAGTTGTAGTTCCATAAGTATACTATTTTTTCAAAAGTCTGGGATAATACCTCGAATAAATGACTTCAAAACATAAGAGCATTATATACTAATATTTCAGATTTCTTCGTTAAAAAGGGGTGCGCGTTATACGGCGAATATACCTAAAACTTGAAAAATTCAGCTGGAAAGTACAGGTGCGCGTTATACGCCGGATTTTACGGTAAATTATGATGCTCTTTATATCCAGGGGCGGCTCTAGGGCCGGACAATCCAGACCCCTGCCCGGGGCGGCAGATTTTAAGGGCGGTATTTGAATCGAATTTGAAATAAATATATATTGTTGTTACAGAAAATTAGATATATTTTATATATTTTCTGAAATATTATTGGGTGTGAATTGTGTATTTTATTTATTGTATTTTATTTTCTTTATTTTGTACTCTGTATGTTTAATGTCACTTTTTCTTTTATGTTGAAACTTGAAAGGTCGAGGCAGGAATATATCTTAAATAATGAAATTTGATATTTTTGCACATCTTTCACTAATATCTTTCTCCCCATCTTGGAGTGGGATCACAATGGACATTTCTTTCACCTATACGAAGTTTGTTGTCAGCTATTCAAAAGGGGATAGGGGCAATAAATATTTGGTGAAGAGCCACAGAAGACGTTTTGTTTTAGTTTTGGGTGTAGTTACTATAAGTTAAAATAAACGCTTGTAATCCCCACCATCAGTTAACCCTTTTTTGAGGAAGTTGGCGTGCTGGAATGGGTAATTCCTTCTTTTACATTTTTTACTCGTTTGAAATAATAACAGATAATTATGACCTTAATTTGAAATTATTTTGTATTTTGTAAGACTTAAAATTATATATATATATAGTTAAGCTGTCTTTTTATTCGTTATTCAAGGTTTATAGGTGTGCATCTATGTGAAAAATTTTAAATTATAATTTTTTGCTTTCGAGAGAGGGCGGCATCTTCCATTTTTGTCCGGGGCGGCAAAATTGCTAGAGCCGGCCCTGTTGTATCTTACTGAAATCAGAGTGTGATACAAACATAATTCAAAAATTATAAAAAAACATTCAGTATAAAATGGGATTGGTTAGTTTTGAATTCAATTACATAATAAAATTAATTATTTTTGGTGATTATTTGCATTGATTTCAGACTGATTAAGTAAACGACTTTTTGTATTATTTTAAAATAAAAAAAAAGGAGAGCAATGTTAAGAAAAACAAAATTATTATCAGCTGTTTCATTGTTGGAATAAAAAGTACATATTCAATAACATGATCACTGTCGTCATAAATATTGACCGTTTTTCCTCGAAACGTATGCCTTCTGCTTTCCATAAGCAACACCTCCGTTAAGTTGACTTTTTAGAGACAGGTGAGTAAATAAAAAAATCCACGCGCTGTTTGAAAAACATTAGGAAGCGCATCTGACGAAGAAAATGCTTTAGAGAAATGTTTAAGCTGCACCTGCATGCATTATATCGAATGCGTCAAATAGAGTTTCACACACACACACAAGAAAAACTATGAATAACTTAGTAGTAGACACGAATGTCTATGCTATATAGTTCGACCAATATTTTTTTTAAAAAAATATCTTTTAAGATGTTTTAAAATGAAACACATTATAAACTGTAATATAAATAAGAGCATTTAAAGTATCCGACTACGTTCGGAACCGTGATTTTGCAAAAGCGCGTAAAAGGATAATTTTCATGATATTTAGTGTCACTTAGATTAGAATACATGTATACAATTGTTTTAAGGACATCATGACAAAAAAAAATTATTTAAATACAATATTTTGGCAAAAAATTAACTTAGAACAACCTTTTTTCCAAATGTTCTCCTTTTGTAAAAAATGCTTCTATTGTATTAATATTTTGCCTGTATTCACCTCAGACCTCTGTACAGAGGCTCGACTAGAATTTTTGAAATGCATAACTCGGAAGTCGGTTTATCCATGTTTTACGAAAACAGAAGGGAGAAATTAAGAAAATACGCCGATCATTATTTCAAATGGTTATAACTCTGAAAATAATGGGAATTTTTTCAAAAATCATAGTTGAGCCTCTGTACAAAGGTCTGAGCTATATACAGGCAAAATATGAATACAATAGAAGCATTTTTTACAAAAGGAGAACATTTGGAAAAAAGGTTGTTCTAAGTTAATTTTTTGCCAAAATATTGTATTTAAATAATTTTTTTTTGTCATGATGTCCTTAAAACAATTGTATACATGTATTCTAATCTAAGTGACACTAAATATCATGAAAATTATCCATTTATGCGTTTTTTTAAAATCATGGTTCCGAACGTAGTTGGATACCTTAATAACAAATGGATTATATAGTTGGTCGAAACTCCGTAACTGCATTCAAAATCGTAATATAAATGAGCTTTTTCAATTCCTATTACTACCCCTTACTCTCTCAATATATTTATATATTTATTTATCTTGTTCAAATTTTCAATCGTTAATAAAATAACTTCTTTTCATCCAATCAAATTGAAATAAATTTTTTTTAAACTTGTAGTGAATGACACGATGTTACTACAGAGTTTTTTTCAAATATTAATTAAATTTAAAGGTATCCGACTACTTGCGACAACTTTTTTTTTCTATTCATACATTCAGAATAGGAATTGACTGAATTTTTTTTTTTATTATTATTATTACTTGTTTATGTAGATAAACGCCACACAAAATTCACGTGAATACGAATCTAAATGCTGTCTCGCAGATTCAAGGTGTTTCTTTTTTTTACCATTTGCTGAAAGCTGGAGTCGTTCGAGTTACTTATGTATTAGACAGAATTTTTAAAAACATTACTGCTTTTTCTTCTATGGAGAAATAGGTCCCAAATTCTAATCATTTTTCCCAACAAAATCAAAAAAGAATATCAAAAACTATAGACAAACATATTATTCTGGAGCAGTGTTGGATTAAACGACATGGAGAGCCATAGGCAGTCGAATTCTCGGGCCCTGTAGCCTAATAATTTTATTACACAACATTTTAGGAATATATTTCATCGCACAAATAAAATAACAAATTATCAGCAATTTAAAAAAATATATAGCTAAACAATAATTATTTATTAGAATCTGTAATAAAAAACTAAATATTTGGTTTTCTCAATTTCTGGGGGCCCCTAAAAAATGTGGGGCTCATAGGCAATCGCCTACTCCGCCTAATGTGTAATCCGGCACTGTTCTGGAGCATGCGCGATTAAAATTATTGTATCTGAACATTCGCAGGAACGGTACAACCTACAAAAAATAGGTATTATATTTGAGCAGGCATGAGCAAGATTATTAAGTTCTAACGTGCGCAGGAATAGTTTCCCTCTATTGGCTATATATCGCGGCATTTAACATTTTTAGATTCAACGGTATAATATACACAAGTACCTCGAAACCTTCCTGAAAAGGGGGAAAAAAGGATTATACAGATATATAAAATCTACTTATATTTATAAAACCTTACCTGGTCTGGCGATAACTTGCCCTGCTGATTTATGTAGCTGTTCATCATATCATGATTCGAATAATCATTTTTTTTGTAGTTCGACAGTAGGGATTCTATCGAAACAGGGCCATTTTGAACAGGTACGGAATCACATACACTGGTACAAATCACTTCAGAATTTTTGAAATTACCGTAGCTACTACAAATTGAATTGTCTGAATTGTTCCAATTATCCTGTGGAACTCTTAAGGCTTCATTGTTAATTGCATACACATTTCCTTCTCCATTATCTGGAGTTTCATTAGAATTTTCAGAACTGTACGGACCTGGAACTTTGAAATTTGCTTTACTTTCTGAGAGTTTATTTTTATTTCGAACTCGACGTGTTCTACGTTGAGAGCCCGTGACAACATTTTGAAGTTGCTGGACTTCGTTTTGGTGAAAAAACGGTATATTATAATTTCCATACGGAAGATAAGGCGTTTGCAAATAACAAGGCTGATATAGTCTTTGTTCCAACTGCATTTGGTGTTGAAGCATCTTCTGAAGGTACTGAATATTATTGAGTTCCAGTAAACAGTTCACTTGCGTCTGACTTGCATCGCCATGCTGTACAAGATTACTGGGTTGAAAATTGTAAGACGTTTGGAAAAATATCTAAAATGAAAATGAAAAAGGAGAAATTACGATTTAAAAAATAAGAGCATGAAGAAATAAAATCATAAAATATTTTAGCATGCGCAATTTCCGAAAATATACATTATTCTACAAATTAAAAATTCTCCTTAATTTGGAAATACCCATTAACTTTTTTTAAACAAGTAATATAAAAAAAATTAAGTCAATTTTTAGGTCAACAAAGAAAAATGTTATTTTAGTTACTTATTAAATAATTACAATTAATATAAATATGTATATACATAGGACAGAATCACAATATTAAGTCAAAAAATAGAAAGCGATTTTCCTTGCAATTTTCCATTTTCCTTTCTATATAGGGCAGCGATACTCAACTTGCGGCCCGTGGGCCACATGTGGCCCACCGAAACTTTATAAGTGGCCCGGCCATGGCCCATTGCTCCGAGAAATATACTTATTTATGAACATTGTATTAAATATTTGGTTGGAAATGTTTTGTCAAGAAATCAAATGTATCAATTTTGTTTTTTACTATCGGTGTCGTACGGGTACGAATTGATATTCTTTTTTTATTTGGAACGATTACGGTTAGCACAGACAACAGTGATAACAGACAACAGTGGAGTAGCAGCAATTACATGGATGAAACTAATTTATAACTATCTTTCGTATCTTGCAAATGAAAAATATTCGAAAAAAAAATAAATCGTTTCAAGACGATTGGGAAATTGACTATTTTGTAGTGACAAACAAACATGGATCAATAATAGTTTGATTTGTCACGAAAGTGCTGTATTTAAAAAATACCAATAAACAGGAATCATCCAATGATGCTTTTCCTCGAAGATTTCTTTCAAGAGATGATAAGTAGGCTTTTTTGAATAGTGTTTGCAGCAGCAACAAATTGTTTTGTCAGTGGTAAATATCACAGCGGTAACAAAGACATCCTATGAAGTTTGTGATATTATTGGTAATCATACGAAACCGTTTACTGATGCAGAAATTGTGAAGGAGTGTTTCTTAAATGCTTTTAATTTAGTGTTATGACAAAAATAAAAAATTTTCATTAAAAAAAAAAACATGAGTTATAATATTTTGATCAATTTTCTACATTTTAAATTTCCAATGTTATCTTGATCTTAAAACTTTTCTGCCCACCCGCTTCCCCAATTTATCCTCATGATGCGGCCCGCGTGAAATTACTAACACATATGTATGCGGCCCAGCAGAAAAAAGGTTGAGTACCCCCTGATATAGGGTGTTGGACTATTTTTGTTTGTTTGTTACTATTTATTCATTCATTAAATTTAATTATTCTAATAAAATAGTATAGTAAAAAAGAAATCACATTCTCAGAAATTCGGCCGTCCCAGGTAGGATTAGAAACCACGAATTACGGATTAGAAGTCCAACGCGCTATCCATTGCGCTACAGGAACACAACGATTGATTCTCCTTTCTATATATGGTGTTGGACTATTATTTTTGTTGGTTACTATTTATTCATTTTTTAACTGAATTAAAGAATTAATATTTGAAAAAACTGGATTAACATCAAGTGCCATCCACAACAAGTTTTAAAAAATGTATTCGAACTTGAAACTGAATTAATGAATTAATATTTGAAAAAACTGGATTAACATCAAGTGTCATCCACAACAAGTTTTAAAAAATGTATTCGAACTTGAATGGATGAACAGAAAGTACTTCATTTACGATTGAACATTTGAACAATATATATGCCGTAGGGAAACGATGAAAGTAGGAATCTGATCAAATCCCCAAGGGATATGATGAATTGATGGGAGACGTAAAAATAACGTCTCTTCAAGGTCATTTACCTGATGAAAGTACGGGATTTGAACAAATCTCTGATCTGTTTCAGTAAAATGATGAAACAATATTGTCAAGAGTTTAAAAGTGTTTATTTAACAAATATGGTGCATTATTAAACGTAGAAGTAATACAACAACAACAATAGTCAATGGAATACAAATTATTTATTCGAAACTAATTAACAAATAATTAGAAAATTAGACTGTGTGTGTGTGTGTGTGTGTGTGTGTGTGTGTGTGTGTGTGTGTGTGTGTGTGTGTGTGTGTGTGTGTGTGTGTGTGTGTGTGTGTGTGTGTGTGTAACATCTTTCCTCTCGGTTGCTTGATATTTGTGGGAGTGATTTCGTGAAAAAGGAACGGAAATGTGTAACAGGAAACCGGGCGCGGTGGCCTGTCCCCTCACCCCCTTCATAGTTTCTTTATTAATGATGACCTGCTTTGGGCAGGGGAGGGTTTACATACTAAAATATCAATCCCCATGTTAATCCTATGGTGTCATTTTTTAAAGATATGGGAATTGATATTTGAGGGATCGATACTACTGCCTGTTTGGTTAGGAAGTACAAGGACTCGACCCCCAGGTGCCCCCCCCTAGACAGCATTTTGCCAATGCAAATCCTGACTAGTTCATTTCATCATTTCACTGAAACAGTTCAGGGATTTGATAAAATCCTTTACTTTCATCAGTGGAATGACATTGAAGAGACGTCTTCAACATCTCCTGTCAATTCGTCATATTGCTTAGAGATTTGATGAAATTCCTAATTTCGTCATTTCCCTGCGATATATATATATAGGAAGAGAGTGAACTAATAGAAGAGTTGAAAAAGGAGAAATTATGATTTTAGAAACTGGAGCAAAAAAAGATAAATTTATAAAAAATTTATCATGCTATTTCCGAAAATATACATTATCCTACATATTAAAAATTCTCCTTAATTTGGAAATACCCATAGACTTAAAAAAAAAAAAAAAAAACGTTGAACTTGGCGGGAAACTGAAACACTGCTTAGACATTCTCCTATCTACTACGGGAGCTCACGTTGAAATTTACTGAGGTGAATGGTCCGAAACAAAAGTCATAATATTTACAATATATCGAGAAAAAAAAAGAATATGCACAATTACGAGGGGTGATTGATAAGTAAGGTCTCCAATAGTATAAAATAAGTTTCCGACAAGGTAAAATAATAGCAGAGATATCAGAAAGAAGAAAATTTATTATACTTTTACATATTGTAAACTCATTTCTCACATGTAGTCACCAGCAACAGCTACACATTTGTTCAATCGTTTTATCCATTTCATCATTCCGTACATGAAGAAAGATTTTGGTTGGCAGCGTATCCATTAGCGCACGGCTACCTGAACTTTGGCATCCTGGATTCATCATAATGACTCAGAAAACAAGAGAGAATCCATGGTTCTCCGAGTGTCAAGAAATTCTGAACTTTAATGTCAGCAACAAAAGTTATGCTCACCATCCTTTCGGATGGAAGTGGTGTGCTCTACACGTAATTTCTGACTAAAAGAATTGACGGTGAATTCCGACAGGTACTGAGCAACATTACGATCATCCACAGAATCAGTCAGGAAAGAAACATATTTTTTGCATCACGACAATGCAAGATCGCATTGCAGTGCACAAACACAGAACGTCATGGGAAGACTGAAATTCACAGTGGTTCCAGAACCTCCCTACAGCCCAGATTTGGCACCTTCGAACTTTTGATTATTCCCAAAATTGAAGGAGACGTCGAAAGGTCAACATTTTTCAACGGATTACGAAGTTCAGGCAGCCGTTCGCAAATGAATACGAAGCCAACCAGAATCTTTCAACATGAACGCAATGAAGAAATGGATAGAGCGATTGAACAAATGTGAAGCTGTTAGTGGTGACTTTAAAATGATAAATGAGTTTACAATATGTAAGAGTAGAAATTTCCTTCATTCTGATATACCTCTGTTATTATTTTACCTAGTCGGAAACTTATTTTATACTATTTGGAGATCTTACTTATCAATCACTCCTCGCGTATAATAGCCCCCAGCTCATAATTACGAGGTTCCTTGCTAATATTTAGCATTACTCTCTCATCATAATTGAATAAATATTTAGAATATAATGAGTTAAATTTCCATAAAATTTAAAATACTATCAAAATTAACTGCTCTATCAAGAGGCGGGTTTGCCAGGTGGTAATGATCACGAAATCACAGTCAGCGGGTCATGAGTTTGAGCTCTAGTGCCACTGACGATCTGCAATGTAGAAGGACTAATTCACGTTAAGTCTGTCGAGGTTCGAAATCCTCCCGTTTGCGTGGTGTGGTAAATTGGACTGCTTGGTGTGGTAACCTGCTCAGATGTCGTCCTGATCACTTGATTGAGGTTGAAACAGGGCCATTTTTAACCTCCCCGGCGCCCTAGGCACTTCAAATTGTTAAACCCCCATATCTTCAACCCTCCCTCCTACCTTTGTTCTTTTTTGTATTTTTTTTGGGGGGGATTTTCCCCTCGACTCTTTACACTTTCCCTTTCTTTGTTTTATGTTTGAATTTTTTCCTTATCCTCCAATCCCCCCCTTTGGTGTGGTGTTGGGAGGGGGGCCCGGCTCGGGTTCGTCCACGTCATTTGACCTGGTTCAAAATTACGTGGTCCGTCGCCAAAAAACCCCCCGTGTAGCTTAAAGTGCGACGTTAATATTCAATCAATCAACCCTTATCCTCCACCTATGAACCTGTCGTGTCCTGGACTGGAAAACCCAAAGAAAATGAAAAAAGGTGCTTGGGGTCACTTGTTCATTTCCTCCCTTTTAGGTTTTTTAGGGACCACCACCCCCCCTTTTTTGTAAATTAGAAAACAGTAAATTAATGAAATTCTTGCAATTACAGTATAGAGGGGTCGCCAAATTTTTTGTTTCTACGACCAGAAAATTCTATTATTTAAATCCCGGGACCAGTAACAGGTTTTTTTCAAGGTTAATGTATAATTTTTTTTAAAGCTCCAAAAACTTTCATTAAAAATATAAATAAAATGTATTCATTCCGATGAAGAAAATATATATTTGGTACAATTAACCAGCGGTGGGCCAAATTTTTTGCCCCTAAAAGACTAAAAATTCATTATTTAAACCCGCGGACTATTTTTAGTTTTTTAAACATTTTTTTAAAAAAAAATTGTGATCTAAGAAAAAAAATGCACGTAGTTAATAAAAAATAAAAAGTTTTAAATTTAAAATTTTATGAAAATTTTAAAAGGAATTCAAATGGAACCGTGATTTAAAAAGGGAAAAAAGTTTTTTTTCATGTTATTTATTTCACTTAGATTAGAATACATTTTAAAATCGTTTTAAGGATTTTTAAAAAAAAAAATATATTTAAATACAAATAGTTTGGCAAAAATTAACTTAGAATAATTTTTTCGAAATGTTCTCCTTTCGTAAAAAAATGCTTTATTATAACAATTTTTTTACCTGTAAATACCCTCAGATCTCCCCAAAGGGTTAACCCAAAATTTTTTAAATATATAACTTAGAAGTGGTTTATCCATGTTTTACGGCAACAGAGGGAAAAAAATTTTAAAAAAAAAGGGATCATTTTTTCCCAAACGGTTGTAAATCTGAAAATAATGGAATTTTTCAAAAAATCAAAAGGTTGACCCTCTGTACAGAGGTCTGAGTTTATATACAGGCAAAATATTATTATAAATAGAAGATTTTTAAAAAAAGGAGAACTTTTTAAAAAAAAAGATTATTTTTTAATTTAAATTTTTTTGCCAAAAATTTGGGGTATTTAAAAATTTTTTTTTGTCAATATATGTCCTTAAAACAATTTTATAAAATTATTTTAATCTAAGTGACATAAATATCTTTTGGAAATTATCCATTTATACGTTTTTAAAAAATCAGGGTTTCCCAAACGTAGTCGGATTACCTTAAAAAACCCATAAAAAAAATAAACAAGAACTGTAAACAAAACAACCAAAAAAATTTTTTAAATTTCCCCAAAATTTTTTATCCCCATACATTTTGTGTGATGGATGTTTCATTTTTACTTCAAATGTTATGGTTTTTTTGGATCCAATTTTTTAAAAGACGGAGAACTGCTTTTTATTTCATGTTGTGATCGGTACCGTGTTTTGATGGCTGTGACTAATGAAAAGGCCTTTTACATAAAAAAAATTGTGGAGAATTGAAACAGAATTTTCATCGACTGTTCACAAAATTATTAACTTTTTATGGAAAAACCAAAACTGAGATCTTGAATAAGGGGAATGAAAGAAAATTTTCGATAGGTCGATGAGGGGTTTTTTTTTTAGATGCATGCTTAAAATTTTCCTGAATTTTCGCCCACAAGGGTTATTATCCCCCTATATAACAAAAGCAAAATTACCGCAGTACGACTTATTTACCGAATGTTTTTCCAGAAGTAAATTTTTTTTAACTTTTCACGATTGTTATGAAATTAATTAATTGCAATGATTTAAAACATAACTTAACGTGATAATTTTCCACATTTTTTTTTGGGGGAAAAGCGAAATTTTTTTATGGACCACTTTTAAAAGTAGCGCCCCAGGAATTTTTCAAAGGGGGCCAGGTCGAAAGTTCACCATTCTTGTATCAGTCTCCCTTTTTATTTTGTCGATTTTCGGGAAAAAAAAACAATAAAAAACTAAAATTTAATAAATAATTAGCATTAATTAATAAAATTAATCATTAAAAACAAATATTTAATTAAATTTTAACTACCATATACTTAGAATTATAGTCAATCCGAAAAGTCAAGGGGTTTTGGGGGCCGGGAAAACCCCCCGGGTGGCCAAACTGCCACTAGTGGTCCGCATACCACTACTTTTTGGGGACCCTGGTTTTAGAGGATACATTATTGTAAGAATTGTTCTCCACTTTTTTCTTCTTTTCATCGCTTTAACCCCCAGAGGTTCCCCCAAAATTTTTTGTCTTAATAGACCCCTTTTTTTCCCCGTTTTTTTGGGTTTTCCCGGGTTTACCCCTGCTTATCTAATATTGAATTTTTGCAGATTTATCAACTTAAATGACTTTTTAACACAGCTGGTGCTACTACTTACTTTAAAAGAATTCAATTTCTAACTGTAGTGAAATATAGCGTTTAAAACTTAAGAAGCACATGTTAATGAATACATGTGCTTCTAAGTTTATGAAATTAATCTATAAAATAATTGAACAACAAACAAATGCCTTTAAGGAGAGGGAGGAATCTGATGCTTCAATAACAAATTTTCAACATTTAGTATCAGTTTAATCAGGTTTAATCCTAAATCTCCTTTGTTAGTAAATTGCCTATGTCAAAAACAAAAAACTCTGGACAACTCTCTGAAAATCATTCTCATTTGGAAAAGCAATTACCCCCTTTCTCACGATATTCCATATCCGTGACAAATAACAGGTATGTCTTTTTTTTAAAGCCGAAATTGCTGACATCCGTTTCTAAACTTTATTTTAAGATTTTTGTTAGGGCCTATTCTGATCAGTTCCTATTGTAATATGACTATTTTTTCAATGTGACTCAATGAATTTACTGTCTAGTGTGGTATTACTATAAAAAAAAGCAATCTCAAACCTAGTTTCAAAATCTGAGTAAAAGGCATTAAAATGTTGAACGTAGGGTAAAATGTCCTGACAGATTGTCTGTGACAAATTGAGAAAATTTGCGACGTCTAATATTATACTTCTTTAGCTTAATTTTGGAAGGAAATGCTTAAATGGTCCTTGTCTTAATAAATCTTATGCTGTCATCTAGTAACCACAAATTAACCTTACTAAAATAAATAAATCAGTTGAATCGGTAGAATCTAGTTTCCCCTAGATCAAATTTTTTAAAAAAATTAAAGTCATGTGATCTGATTTAATGAGAATCAATATTATAGACCCCCATTTACACCTCATGGACCCCCAAATTATTTTTTCGCTGGCGTAGACCCCTTGCAAGTCATCATAGACCCCTAGGGGTCTATATAGACCACTTTGGGAATCACTGGCTTAACCTCTTTTTACATCTTTTACTTTTAGACATCTTTATTCTTTGCTGAGTCACTGTCATTGTACTGGTACAAAAACAAAGGTTTTCCTCGAGTTTTTGATCATTGTAAAATCTTTAATAACATCATTGTAATCCATTTCCATGGTAATATCAATTTGACTACGTTTTAACAAGAAACAGTTAAGCTTTTCACTTTTCATAGTATATTCTCTTTTCAGTCTTCTCTCAAGGGCAGAAATGCTTCCCTCATGACTCGTTAAGCGGTGGTACGCGTTCGATGTAATTTTAATATTTTCTCTTCTTTTTCTCCAAATCTTTTGCGCCCTAGGCACGTGCCTAGTGTGCCTAACAGGAAATGATGGTAATATTTTAACGTCGCACTGTTCATCTACGAGGCCTTTGAAGGACCACGTAATTTGAACCATGGTCAATGAAATGGATACCTGAGCTGGCACCCTCCTAATACCACCCCAACCAACGGGAGGATGTTTCAGTTTCAGACAGTTTTAAACGTTAATCGCTCCCCCTACACGGCGGGTCTTTAGTGGTACTGGGCCGAACTCTGACATCCTGCCATGATCCGATACCTTGACCACTGGCACAGCAGCGTGCCTAGAAGAAAAGTGGCTCGATGTTTATAGAAACTCACTCATTCATTAACGAAAAAAATTTCTCTATTTATTTAAATTATCTGATAGACTGATTCGGAATTTGTTTTCCAAATAAATTACAGTTTAAAAAAAACTAAAAAAAACACGCTTTTTTAGTTCATTGAACTAAAATGTAAAAAATAATTCTTAACATAAGAATAAATTGATCAACGAGAAAATTAATGTCATTGGGGTAAAAGCGTGAGGTGCTTCGTATTACATTTTTACACTAACTCAACATTTCGGAATAGAACTAGTAAGAAATTATAACAATTGATGTAGAGCACCCCACGCTTTTACCGCAATGACATTCATTTTCTCGTTAATCATTTTATAGTTATATTAGGAATTGTTTTTTACATTTTAGTTCAATTAACCATAAAAACGTGTTTTTTAGTTTTTTTAAACTATAATTTGTGAAACAATGTAGTGAGTGAAAGTTTTTGCGACGACGATTTATTGATTAGCCGCTTGTATACTACGTCGAGGCACCCAGACATTTCAAGATTGAAGCTCGTTCTGGAATTCTTAAAATCCACCCTGAATTGGTATCGATTTTCAAGAAAATGGCTTTTCCGATTTGCTCCAAAGCTGACGCTTTGTATATCTAAGCAAAATACATGAACTAAATTTCATTTTTATTCATAACATGAACTTGGCGGACTTTTTTTTTTATACTGCATAAAAAAAAAACGCACATAAAAATTGCACAAAAAGAAAACCGCACGAAAACAGAATTGAATAAAACAAGTTTGGGTGTATGCTTGGATTTATAACACATCTGTAAAATGTTCTGCTGTGAATTGTTTAAGCCTTTTAAAAAATTCCTAGAGCCCCAATCCCTTTCGTTTATAAATAATTAATTGAATCATAATACGAGTAATAATTCAATTGCTCTTTATTACTATTTTTTCATGTATTAAATGAATAATGATTTTGAAATTATATAACAACATTTTAATAAATTTACACTGAAAAAGCTTTATAATACACTAGCTAGTATACCCGTTCTTCGCACGGGGGAATTGAAAAATTAAGCAATACAGATTGAAGGATAAAGAAGTTTTTCAATTCCTACTATTAACTCACACTCTCTATATTTATTTATTTATTTATCTTGGTGGAATTTTTAATCGTTAATAAAATACATTTTAAAGCGCTCAATTGAGCTGAAATTTTATATACATAATCATTTTGGATGACAACACAATATAATTTAATTATAATTAATAAAAATTAATTGATTAAAACTAATTATTTAAAGAATTACAAACACAGTCACGTTGGCATCATTTTTGGCGACTTGTGTGCCAAAACCTGAAAAGTTTTTTTCTCACGTTTTAAAGCATTCAGTTGAACTGAAATTTTCTATACACGATTGTTTTGGATAACGATACGATACTTAATGATAATGAATAAAAATGAATTACCACTTAATGTTGTGATTCTGTCCTATTATATATACATCATTTGGGACAGGGGTGCCCTAGGGCCCGGAAACCCCAAATCTGATTTTTCGATTGAATAATCCTAAGTATATAGTATGTAAAATTTAAATATTTGTTATTAATGATTAATTTTATTAATTAATCCTAATTATTTATTCAATAATTAGTTTTTTACTGTTTTTTGTTCCCGAAAATCGACAAAATCAAAAGGAGCATGATACAAGAATGGTGGACTTTTAACCCTGGACCCCCGCCCCCTTGAAAAATTTCTGTGTGCGCTACTGATATACATATTTTATATTAATTGCAACTATTTCATAAAAAGTAGCTAAAATAAAATTTTTCTTTGCTGATCTAAAAGTAGGAATTGACTTAAAATTTTTTTTTATATATTACTTGTTAATGAGTTGGTCATTATGGTGTAATACGCAAATACCTTTTTTTTTTCGTCATCGTTTCTGGTTAATTTTGAAGTTAGTTTTGATATTTAAAAGTGCTGTAACTTGTACTCTACTTTGCATACATGCACATTTAAAGTTCCACTTTGCCTGAGGCACAATACAAATAGTTATAAAATAAAAATATTTATATATTTTTTTTAAAAGGAAATTTTTCGTTGGCGTGGTATGTACGTGAAGAATGGGATGACAGATACCATCTCATTCCTAGGTTGCAATTTACAAAAAAGTTTGGTTGTGGTTCACGGACCATGTGTTAAACAGAGACGTGCACTAGAAGTACAAAAATATGCTCCGATTAAAAAATAAATAAAAGATACATTTTTAACACGCTTTATAAGCTTCACGTATATGTAACGGAATCTTCTAACTTGATTTGTACCCACTTTAAAAGGTCGAATTAAATCGAAATTTTGCACATTTGTCAAAGACCAATGACAATACAATAATTTAATAATTTAGTTCCATTGTCCTAAACAGGATCATTAGGATTAACGATTTCCCATTTCCAGATATGGCGACTAATTCCAAATCCGATTTCCAGACTTGGCGACTAAAAGATTAAGTAACAACCCTAAAGCGAAAACGCTCACGTTAGCAATTTCTAACCATAATATGTAAACAATTGCCCAGTTTTTCTGAAAGTGGAATAAATAAATGGTAGTTTAAAAAACTTAAAAAGCACGCTTTCGAAAAATACAATTACGAAAAATAAAACGAAATAAACGAAAAATAAATTATAATTTTAAAAAAACTAAAAAACACACTTTAATGGTTAATCGACCTAAAAAGTAAAAAATAATTCTTACTTTTAGAATAAAATGATTAACGAGAAAATTAATGTTTTTGTGGGAAAAGCATGGGGTGCTCGTTATCAATTGTTATAATTTCTTACTAGTTCTATTCCGAAATACAGAATTGGTGAAAAAATAGAATACTAAGCACACCACATTTTTACCACAATGACATTAATTTTCTTGTTAATCATTTTATTCTTATATTAAGAATTATGTTTTACTTTATAGTTCGATTAACTATAAACGCGTGTTTCAGTTTGTTTTTTTTATACTATAATTTTTTTTATAGAAATATTTCGAACTTTGGCATTTAAATAACCCTCTTTCATAAATATGCGCAGTAGCACTCATAGTTGTTCCACCCGGTTTTGTCGAACTCGGAAACACGACCAGAATATTGCTCGTCGCAATCATTATTACGTGGTTATTGTGGCTTCTGAACTACTATAATCAAGTGAAAAGAACACACACACACATATCAGGATATATCTTTCCTCCTAATATCTACACCTGCTACATGTTTAATTCGGCCGGGACTTAAGTCCTCGAGGTTTCTGATGATTGAAGGCACTAACTAAATGCAACTAGCAGTACATTCGATTATTTTAACAACAGGGTTTGAAAGTTGGTTTGAAATAAAAACGCTCTTTATACGAGATAGAGATGATAGATTTATAGAATAGAAATCTAATAACGAAAGCGTCAGTTGTGTGGTGCTTTCTCTCACAACTTTCACATCACGAATCTTTAGTTTGCAGAAAGTCAACTTGAACTCACAATTCTCTACCATTCAGTACTTTGGTAAATGGCGTAGAAAAATTATACTCTACTTCTGTTTCAAAATGTACGGAAAATTCTTAAATTTTTAACGTATCGTTAAAATCTTATTTTTAAATCCATTTACTAAATTTCGTTTTATCTTTACTGATGTAGATTAAACAAAAAATGAAGAAAGTATTTCTAAGTATTAAAATGGTAGAATAATCTGCTGTTATGAGCTATCGTGTGTCCTTGTTTTGATGAATTAATATCGCACTCTATTTATAAATAGGAGAAAAAGCGACTTACTCATCAAGAGATCACTGGAACTTTAAGACTTATAGCCTTGAAATTTGTCGGGTGTGTTTCTTTTGTTGAGTAGAGCTCCTCTTCGAATGAGTTTTGCGAAAATCGATTCCCAAACGAAGTTGCGGGGCGTTAAAGATAAAAATTCCCATTTTTGAACTCTTCAACCTATGGCAGGGATGGCGGACCAGTAGCACGCGTGCCATTGATATGACACAATATTTTTGGCAGTCAGTGATCAAAATGGTTTGCATTTTATTTCAAAATTTCTGAGTTCAATTGAGGTATTACGAACAAATGCGAATGATTGGTCGCGGGGTGGCGAGGAGCTCACCCGTTTGTTATTGCAGTAGTTACGTCGTGGACTACAGTTGCTTATAACGCAAAATTTGTCTACGCATAGCATAGCCAATTCGTTGACACAACTGTATTTTTAAAGTTTATTTGATTATATTTATAATTTTTAACTGTTATTTAACATGGCTAATTTAGCAAAAGAACAAAAAGTGCAATATAGTAAGTGTAACGGAGAATTTCAAATTTAGTGGACCGAGAAACACGGCATTGTTAGTAAAAGTGACAAAGCGGTGTGTGTTTTATGTTCTGGAATAGTGCTATGCAGAACATCATCTGTAAAAGGGTATTTTGAAACCACATAAGTCACACTGATGTTATTCTTTAATTTGAATTATACGTATAAGTAAAACATTTATAACTATATACAGTGCAAAAGATAATTTTCGTAGTAAGTGGAGTTCTGTGTTGTTGTTAGTATTTAGTTTTACTATTTTCCCAATAATCACAAGTCAAAATTATTTGACGGCACGTCTAAACCTCATTAAACACTCTTTTAGAAGAAATGGCACATTGATCCGTAAAGTTTCGCCACCCCTGACCTATGAATTTCAAATTTGGCAAGTATGTTTCTTTACTTGAGTTAAGATTCGCTAAGGGGTTTTGTAGAAATTGAAGGTCAAGGGGGAGTTACAGGGGCGAAAAGGTAAATATATTTCCTTTCAACAAATTCAAGTCTTGTCCTTTTTAAATCACGTGGCGAGGGCTATACGAATGTTTTTAATACAATCAAAGCGCTTAATACTAAAATTTAGATACCAAAAAAAGAAAGAAATGAATTAAAATTTGAAATTAAAATTAAAGAAAAGAAATCTGAAAACAATCAGCTTTAAAAGGCAAACATTCCAATTTCCAAATCTTTTATTAAAATGATTCGTTTTATAATATATTTTGAATAGAATTTCGTCTATCTGAAGCTCCCTTATCCAAGAAAAAAAATTGGGGAACTAATAACCTTAAGAAAATCAACTTCAACTTTTAGCAAAACAAAATCAACCTTAGCAAAACAAATCAACTTTCACACACACACACACACACAACAAAACAAAATCAACCAACTTTCAACAAACTAAATTTCATCTTTTTACCAAAACAAGCTCAGTTTTTACAAACTTAAATTAATTATTGTGCTTACTGAATGAAATTTAAGACCAAATAATGCGGGTTCTTGTAAATAAATTTTTAGAAAATGGCGTATTTCTCTACAACACACACACAATCGATCTTTTGAAATTTTACTCGATAGTTTCCTGTTTTCAAATACTAATCATAAAATAAATAAGCTATATACAAAAATTAAATCATAATTTATTAAACTAAATTCACTGAATTAAATTTAGAATCAAAATAATGCGAGTTCTTGTAAATAAATCTTTTGGAAATGGCGTATTTCCACAACAATCGTTTCTTCGGATTTTACTACTAGTTTACTGTTTTCAAATTTTAACTGAAAAATAAGTAAGCTATACACAAAAAATTAAAAAATAATTTTCTGAAATAATTTTTTTTCTACTGCATTCAAATTATTAATCGAAAAATAATTCAACTGCATTCAAATATTAAAACCATAGTTTATTAAAATGATTTGTAGATAAAAGTCAAAGATTTACAAAATACTTTAGGGTGTAAAATATTTTCAATTCGAAATTGAAGACAAATTATACGTTTGCCATACATAAGAATTGTTCTTATTAGAAATCAAATTCTTATTAGGAATTTAAGTATTCAAAAGCAAATTAAATGCCCATATTAATTAAAGTCGATTTCGCAATTTCCCATTTGAATTCTAACAAATAGAATTGCAATGAGATTATTTTGTTTTCTAATATTTTAGCGAGACACAAATTACCAGAAATAATTTAATTTTCAAATGGTTACAGTATTGCGTAAATTTGGTTCGCAAATGTAGGTGATAAAGATTATTTACAAAATATTGATTTAAAGTCGTAGAGCGACTAATAAATTTCGGTTTGAAAAAGTTAACAAATAATGAAAGATTCAGAAAACAATACTTTATATTTATGAATGCAGTATTATACAGGAGTTATCTCAGTAGTTTTAGCTAATCGCACTTTCACGCCACAGGTCCAGGTTTCAAACCTCGGGATGGGCAGGGTCGACTTAGCCTTCCATCCCTTCAGTGGGTTGGTAAATGAGTACCAAGCCTGCTTGGGAACAAATCACTGAGGGTTTCGCGTCAGACTGACCACCTGATCGGAACATCTGCTCATGCACCTCAGCATTCAAGGTCACGAAAACTGCGTTGGGCAGAGTAGACCTTGGCCCTCATGGGCTGTTACTCCACTCTGAGTGTAATTTATCTCAGTACTTTAACATAAATAGAATTACATATTCCTTAATCTGATGATAAGCAATATTCATGTTACACAAAATAATTTATGACCCTTCTTGCTTTTCTCCCTTCAATGAAAGATGTGTTCTACAAATCGAAATGATTTTAATGCTCATAAAAAAGAATTGCCAAAGAAATTATGATTCATTTATCACACTAAGTACTAAAATTTTTCAAAAAATATTTAGAGGAAGAATATTATTATTTTTTTTTTTAATCGTTTGGCCACCTCACCCATTTTTATTTATGACACCGGATTTATCTATTTCTGTAAAATATATGCTATATATCAACATAAAAATAAAGAAAATTTTCTTTTCGCCTGACTGATATCAGTTATCTTTACCTTTGAACCTGGAACTCGAATTTTTATCAGCTGGTTCTATTAGTTTCACAAATAACAGATAAGTAAATTTTTTGAAAGATTCCAAATTTAAAGAAAATATTTTTTTTTAAAAAAAAGAGAAAGAAACATGCCCAGATTTGTAAATTTACAAACATTTCTAAACATAAATACAGGGTTTTAAAAATAAAAAAAAGTTTTTTTCTTTTATTGATTCTGAGAAAAAATATTTTTGAAGTTTTCCAAATTTTAAATTTTTTAAAAAAAGGGGGAAAAAGATATGCAGATAGAACTTAAGTTGCGTGAAAATACGAATTTGAATTTATTTGTATTTGACATTTCACACAATCTTTCAATTTTTATTTTGTAAAGTGAACCACTAGCGTAGCTAGCTCTCAGGAGGCCCTGTATCAAAATTCCTTCGGGGCCGTTTCTTAAGATATGGGAGCCATGTTAGTGGGACTGTAGTTACACATGTTGGGGGCCCCGTACTATTGATACGGCGGTAGCTACGCCCCTAGCGTGAACTTTTAATATCAGGAATTAGTAATAAAATTTTCCTTAACTCTAAAATTCGCTCTGACTTGACAGTACCTGTATCCTTATTCTCCAACAATATTTTTTTTTTCCATCTTTATAACGAATTAATATTTTGCACAAATTAATTTTGTGTCAGCACATTTTAAAAAATGTGGGTTGGTATTTCAACATATTTATTTTTCTGTAATAAATAGCAGTGGCGTAACGTACACCCCGCATCGCGAGGGGAGGGTTCCCAAAGCCTAACTGCCGCCCCAAGTACCTAACTTTTGTAAAATCCTGGGGGCCCAAATGTTTTCCGTTACGCTACTGATGAATAGTATGTGTTTTTCTATATTTTATACTATGTAATATAAGTATAAGTACCAATTTCCAATGATTTATAACATTTAAAAATTATATAAAATTTTTCAAGAAATATGAAACTGATTTCACCAGTTATATAAATCTATTTAAATATTTTTCATTCAAAATTTTATACGAGGAAAAATAAATAAAATGAATGCACATTTCAGCAAAGTTCCGTTTAATTCGAATAGTTAAGATATAAGTTAAATTGCATACATTTGAGTATTTTTAAGTACACAATCAAATCAATTTCTTTTTATTATTAGAGATAATTCATTCTTTATATTCTTATTCATTGCTCTAATAGTTAAACTGAATTTTGCTACTGAAACTGATTAAAAAAACAGAGCAATTTTTTAAAAACAATCTTCAAAAACTTTTGGAGATTTCACTATCATAAAACATAGAGAGAAATAAAATCATTTCGAATTTCAGTGAAAAAACTGAAAAAACGGATCGCTCTAAATTCACAAGCAACTTAAAACCAGCCAAGCGTGTTTAGATGACAAAAAAAAAATTATTAGAACAAGTTGACTGGTTCAAAAAATTATCTCTCTTCTCTACAAAAACAATTATAATTTGCAAAAATGTGTGAACATATTCTCGTCTAGTAAAACCAGTACGGTTCTGGTTTCATTGACCTTGACGCGATAAAACAAACAAAACAAAATGCTTCTATTCCCAAATACTTCTACATGCGTGGCGCCATCTGGTTCTTAAATTAGGAAACACAGAAACTTGGGAAATTAGCACGCATTTGGAATTAAAAATTATAGAAATACATTAGTCTGTAGAGCAGTGCCAGTTTAAGCTCATTTTGGGCCCTGGGCGCAAAGATCCACGGGCCCCTTTAGCACTAGATGATTGAAATTTATAACCAGAAAATCTGTTTAAATCTAGTTTATTCGGATTCTTCCGAGCCCCTGGGCGCCCGCCCCAAGCAACCAATGTATATATACTGGCACTGAAGTACAGCATAATATTAAGGTGACCAATCGTCCTCCTTTAGGGAGGACAGTCCTCCTATTATGGGTTTTTCCCTTTCCCCTCAAAAAGCGTCCTCCTTTTCAATATTTAAAACTGATCTGCTAATGTCGGGTTTCAGAGTTTAAAACCAAGCATGTTTCCAAAATCTCGAAGAATGGCCCGGAAAAATTCACAGGAAATAACAGTTTTCAATGGTTTTTTTTTGACTAGGTTTTAAGTAAATTAGGAAGAAAAATTACGTTGATTTTTTATCGAAAGAAATGCCTAAATTTTAAAAAATCGATGACAATTGTTTTTTGGGGGAAAAAAAGAAGACTGGATGTACTTTAAATTCTAAAAAATTTAAAAAAATTGGAAAATCAACATGCTGAAAAATTTGGGTAAAATATGAGTGAAATTATTTAAAACCATTTAAAAAAATGAACACATTCCATATGAAAATGTAATGACTTGTTGAATTTCAGTTGTGCTCCCCCTGTAACTAATGCACCATTTGGGAAAAAAAGGTTTTGTCAGTTGGTAATGTTTTTTTGGGGAAGTGACTAGTGAGAAATAAAAAATTAAATGTTAAATTTTAGCTACAGTGCTTACCGTAAAATTCAGTATAAAGGGTTTTATTTTTGCACGAATTTTTGATATATTAAAAAATGATATAAACAAAAAAAAAAAATTCATTCAAGGGAAAAAATATTTTAAAAAAGATAAAAATTAAAAAAAGAATGTAAGCTTAATTAGCGTACTTTTTTTTTAAATTAATAAAAAGCGTTTCATATTTTTAAAGTTTTAATTTTTTCTTGAATTTTTCTCCTCCTTTTCAATGTAAAAAAGGGTACTTTAATAATATAAAAATTCAGAACACACGCACGTTTTTATTTCGCACAAGAAAAAAAAAAAAAGTTTTTCCCATAGCTTTGTTAATTTTGCAATACATTTTAGAAAACGAAACAAAACATTTTATACAAATGAAAGCGCGATATTTCTAAGGGATAGGTCAATTTTAAATATACTTTCTATTCCATATTCAATTCTTTTATAAAATGAAATGGGAATTACGTCATTGAAAAAGCATAAAGAAGGGGAATTTTTCTATTCCTAATTGTCATAACTCAAAAACAAATATTGCACCTGTGCAAATGAAGAATTCAAATTTATATTATAAATAAAATCATATTATATATGGTTTCTAAATAGAACTTAATGAAATTTAATACAAAATTTTCCAAGTTCTCTGAAAAACATAACATTTGTAGCATATATTGGGAATACGAGAGAGTTTTCTAACGTCACACTATAATACTGCACCAGGGCTTTCGGCGACGGACCACGTAATTTTGAACCGTGGTCATATGACAAGGACGACACCTGAGCTGGCATCCAAATTTCCACACCAACGGGGGGAACTTGGAGCCTCGACAAATTAAAAAGTGCATCAGCACTTTAAAGGCCGTATCACACGTACTTTTTTGGAGCAACTTTTTGGACCAATTTTTTGTCCTATCTGAGGGTGAAGGGGTTGTAGAAAAAGCAAAACGACAGGGCTCTGACGTAAACCGGTTTTTCACCACATTGAAAAATTACTAGTTGATTTTTCTGCTTCGGCAAATGAACATCCAAAATTATTTCTTTTATTTCGCTGATGGGCGAAAAGAAAAATGGAGCACCATTCTATTTAAAATATTAAAAGCCGTTTAAAAAATTATACACCATTGAAATATTATACGCCATATTGATGCATTTGACGAAAAAAAAACCCCTTTTTTTTTTGGGGGGGGGGGAAAAAAAATTTTTTTAAAAAAAATTTTTTAAAAACCCCCCCTTTTTTAAAATTTTAAACCCCTTTTTTGGGGAAAAACCGGGGGAAAAAATTTTTTTAAAGGGGGTGGAAAAGGGCCCTTTTAACGGGCCCCCCAAAAATGGAAACCCCCGGGGGGGGGAAAAAAATTTCCCCAAAAAAATAAAATTTTAAAAAATTTTTTTAAAAAACCCCCCCCCCAAAAAAAAAATTTTTTAAAATTTTAAAAATTTTTTAAAAAATTTTTTTTTTGGGGTTTTTTTAAAAAGGGGGAAAAAAAATTTTTTTAATTTAAAAAAAAAATTTTTTTTTAAAAAAAAAAAAAAAAAAAAAAAAAAAAAAGGGTTTTTTAAAAATTTTCCCCCCCCCTTTTTTTTAAAAATTTTTTCCAAAAAAAATTTTTGGGTTTTTTTTTTTTAAAAAAATTAAAAAAAAAATTTAAAAAAAATTTTTTTTAAAAAAAAAATTTAAAAAAAATTTTTTTTTTTAAAAAAAAAATGTTAAAAAATTTTTTTTAAAAAAACCCCCAAAAAATTTTAATTTTCCTTTTTTTTTTTAAAACCCCCTTTTTTTTTTTTTGGGAAAGGTTTTTAAAAGAAAATTTTTTTTTTTTAAAAAAAAAAAATTTTTTTTTTTTTTAAAAAAAAAACCCCCCTTTTTTAAAATTTTTTTTTTCCTAAACCCTTTAACCTTTTTTTTTAAAAACCCCCCAAAAGGGTTTAAATTTAAAAAAGGGCCCTTTTTTTATTTTTTTTTTTTTTTCCCCCAAAAAATTTTTTTTTTCTTTTTTTAAAAAAAATTTTTTTTTTTTTTTTAAGGTTTAAAAAAAGGGGGAATTTTTTTGGGTTTAAAAATTTTTTTTTAAAAAAATTCCCAAAAAATTTTTTTTTTTTTTTTGTTTTTTTGGGGTTTTTAAATTTTTTAAAAAAAATTTTTTTTTTTTTAAAATTTAAAAAAAAATTTTTTTTAAAATTTTTTTAAAAATTTAAAAATTTTTTTTTTTTAAAAAATTTTTTTTTTTAAAAAAATTTTTTTTTTTTTAAAAAATTTTTTTTTTTTTTAAAATATAAAAAACCTTTTTTTTAAAAAAAAAAAAAATTTTTTTAAAAAAAAATTTTTTTTTAAAAAAATTTTTTTTTTATTTTCCCAAAAAAAAAAAATTAAAAAAATTTTTAAAAAAAATTTTTTCCAAAAAGGGGGGAAAAAAAAGGGGGGGGTTTTTGGGGGGTTTTTTTAAAAAAAAAAAGGGGTTTTAAATTTAAAATTTTTTTTTTCCCCCAAAAAAAATTAAGGGGTTTTTTTTTTAAAAATTTAAAAAAAAAAAAAAAATTTTAAAAAAAAAAACGGGTAAAAATTTTGGGAAAAAAAAAGGTTTTTTTTTTAAAAATTTTTTTTTTAAATTTTTTTTTTTTGTTTTTAAAAAAAAAATTTTTTTCCCCCCAAAAAAAAACCCCAAAAAAAAAAAAAAATTTTTTTTCAAATTTTTTTTCCCCCAAAAAAAATTTTAAAATTTTTTTTTTTTTTAAAAAAAAAGTTTTTCTTAAAAAAAAAAAGAAAAAATTTAAAAATTTTTTTTTTTTTTTAAATTTTTGAAAAAATTAATTTCCCCCAATTTTTTTTAAAAAAAAATTTTTTTTTAAAAAAAAAAAAAAAAAAATTTAAAAAAAAAAAAATTTTTCAAAAAAAGATTAAAAAATTTTTGGCCCAAAAAAAAAAAAAATTAAAATTAAAAAATTTAAAAAAATTTTTTTTTTTTAAAATTTTAAAATTTTTTTAAAAAAAGGGTTTGGGGGTTTTTTAAAAAAAAAAAAAAATTTAAAAATTTAAAAATTTTTTTTAAAAAAAATTTTTTTTTCCCCTTTAAATTTTTTTAAAACCCTTAAAACCAAAATTTTTAAAAAAAAAAATTTTAGGGGGGCCCCCCCAAAAACCCCCCCTTTTTTTTTTTTTTTTAAAAAAAAAAAAAAAAATTTTTTTTTTAAAAAACCCCCCCCCCCCCCTTTTTAAAAATTTTTTTTCCGGTTTTTAAAAAAACCCCAAAAACCCCGTTGGGGTTTTTAAAAAAAAAATTTCCCCCCCCCCAAAAAAAAAAAAACCAAAATCCCGAAAAATTAAAAATTTTCAATTTTTAAAAAAAAATTAAATTTAAAAAATTTTAAAAAAAATTTTTTGGGTTTTTTTTTTTTCTAAAAAAATTTTAAAAAAAAAAAGGTTTTTTTTTAAAGGGGGGAAAAAAAAGGGCCCCAAAAAAATTTTTCCCCAAAATTTTTTTAAAAAGTAAAAATTTTTTTCCCCCCTTTTTTTTGGGTTTTTTGGGGGGTTTCCCCGTTCCTTTTAAAAAAAGGTTTTCTTTTAAAAAACCCCCCCTTTTTTTTAAAAAAATGGGGCCCCCCCAAAAAATTTTTAAAAAGGGGGGAAGGGCCCCCAAAAAAAAAAAAAAAAAAACCCCCCTTTTTTTTTTTTTTTTTTTAAAAAAAAAAAAAAAAAGGAAAAATTTTTTTAAAAAAATTTTTTAAAAAAAAAAAATTTTTTAAAAAAAAAAAAAAATTTTAAAAATTTTTAAAAAAAAAAAAAGGGGGGGGCCCCCCCCCCAAAAAAAGGGGGGCCCCCGGGGAAAATCCCCCCCTTTTAAAAAAAAATTTAAAAAAAAGGAAATTAAAAATTTTTTTTTTTAAAAAAATTTTAAAAAAACCCCAAAAAAAAAAAAAAAATTTTAAGAGGGAAAAAAGGGGGAAAAAAAACCCCCTTTTTTTTTTTAATTTTTGGGGGGAAAAAAAAATTTTAAAAAATTTAAAAATTTAAAATTAAAAAAAAAATTTTAAAAAAAAATTAAATTTTTTAAAAAAAAAGGGCAAAAAAAAAAACAAAACTTTTTAAAAAAAAAAAGCCCCCGGGCCCCCAAAAAAAATTTTTTTTAAACCCTTTTTTTTTTAAAAAAAAAAATTTAAAAAAAAAAAATTTAAAAAAATTTAAAAATTTTTTCAAAATTTTTTTTTAAAAAAATTTTTAAAAAAAAAAAAAATTTGCCTAACAAACAGGCGTAGAAACCACCGTATCAGCCGCATCAATGTTATGGGTCTCCAATCTTTAGGGGCGCCGGAAACTTAAAAGTTTAAAACCGTTAAATGTAGAGGCCTCAAAAGAGGGCCCCCAAGGCATTTAGATCCAGGGCCCACTCAGGACTAGCTACACCACAGTGGTAACAAAAAAAAAAATGTCAACAAATACTTAACAATGAAAAAAAAAAAATTAAGTCAATTCCTACTTAGATCAACAAAGAATAATTTTGTGTTTTAGCTACTTTTTTATTAAATAGTTACAATTAATATAATATTTATATACATATGACAGAATCATAACATTAAGTGGTCATTAATTTTTATTAATTATCATTAAAGTATCGTATTGTCATCCAAAACAATCGTGTATATAAAATTTCAGTTCAAATGAAGACTTTAAGCGTTACTTGCATCCCCTTCATTCAAAATCCAAACCAAAATAGCAAACCAATTTCCTGAGATTGGGTTTCCACACCTACATCTTTGTAATAGAACTTACAAAGTTTTCGGGCTATTTTTCTAATTCAAGTTTTTCTAAGATTTTTATAACATAGATTCACATTTGAAATCAGAAATAACATTTGGTATATATTTTAAATCTATTTTCTATTTGTACAATAACAATATCAGTGAGTGTAGAATTAGTATCGCAACAGCCAGTTTGTCTAAACACAACAACAGTTTGAATTACAGTATTAAACAAGTAATAAAAAAAATAGTTTTTAAATCAATTCCTACTTAGATCAACAAAGAAAAATTTTATTTTAGCTACTTTTTATTAAATAGTTACAATTAATATAAATATGTATATACATAGGACAGAATCACAACATTAAGTGGTAATTAGTTTTTTTAATTTATCATTAAAGTATCGTATTGTCCTTTTAATTTCAGTCCAACTGAATGCTTTAACACGTGAGAAAAAAACCTTTTTCAAATTTTGACACAAGTCGCCAAAAGGGTCGCTAAGTCGCCAACGTTGGCTGTATTGTAATTTTTAAATATTAGTTTTAATCAATTAATTTTTAATTATTTGTTAAATTATTGTATTGTATCCAAAAAGTCCTGTATGTAAAATTTCAGCTCAATTCAGTGCTTTAAAATGTATTTTATTAACGATTGAAAATTCCACCAAGATAAATAAATAAATAAATATATAGACAGTGCGAGTTAATAGTAGGAATTGAAAAATAACATCTAAATTCCCACACACAAACTGGGTTTTCTTAAACTTCATCTTCCGCTATATCGAAAACAGTAGAATCTCCAAAACTCGGCCTCATGTGGCCCGTAGGGTGGTCGAGTTTGTGAAAATGCCGGGTTCTCGAGAATGGGATTAAAAAAGAATAAGCACGCAAGTGTTTCCTCAGAAAATATTGTACAGCACTTGTATGCATTGTTTGCTCGGGAATACAACAGAAAATAAACTGTTCAAATACCCTAAAGGTATCCGAATACGTTCGGTTGGTTGATTGATTGATTGGAAAAACGTCGCACTGTTCAGCTACACGAGGGCTTTTTTGGGGCGGACCACGTAATTTTGAACCAAGGTCAATGACGGGACGACAGATTTCACTCTCGACAGTTTCGTACATCGCTGCCCCACACGACGGGTCTTCAGGGTACTGGGGTCAACTCGACAAGACAAGCCACGATCCGATACCTATACCACTCGGCTACCGCGGCCACCCGAATACGTTCGGAACCTTGACTTTAAAAATGCGCATAAATGGATAACTATGATATTTAGTGTCACTTAGATTAGAATACATGTATTAAATTGTTTTAAGGCCATTTTGACAAAAAAAATATAAATATTTAAATACAATATTTTAGCAAAAAATGAACTTAGAATCTTTTTTCAAAATGTTCTCCTTTTGTGGCAAATGCTTCTATCATAATATTTTGCCTGTATATATAGCTCAGACCTCTCTACAGAGGCTCAACTAGAATTTTTGAAATATATAACTCAGAAGTGGATTTATCCAAAATTTTAATTTAAACAGAGGAAAGAAATTTTTTAAAAAAAACGCCGATAATTATTTCAATTGGTGGTAACTCTGAAAATAATGTAAATTTTCAAAATTCTTTTGAGCCTCTAAAAATTTGAGATATACAGGCAAAATATTTAAAATAAACTTTTTTTCAAAAGGGAACAAAAAATTTTTCGTTAATTTTTTCTAAAATTTTGATTTAAAAATTTTGTCAAAATTCCCAAAAAAACAATTTAAAAAAAATTTTTCAATCTGGACACTAAATTTTATGAAAATTATCATTTATGCGTTTTTTTAAACATTTCCCGAAGATCAAATACCTTAAACTTTCAAACCCTTTTTTTAAAGACAGCGCTTTTTTACATGAATATTTGGTAATGTACAGAGCACTGGTTTGCATGAGGGGTTTTTCGGAAAGCGAGGGTGGCTATGTTATCCGGACTGCCAGGCTCCAATGCCAGTTTAGGGGACTAACTGTAAAACCCTTTTTTTTTTCAAATTCTTTTTAAAAAAATATCTGAAAAAATTTAAATGACGTGCGCACTTAGTTTTTTGTCTAAAATATGCAAAATTTTTTGAATTTAGTTATTATTTTGTTTAAAATTTAAAAAAGAATAATTGTTTTTACTTGAAATAATTTATTAATAATTTTTGATTTTGGACAATATTTCAAACCATAACATTTAAAAAAAAAAAAATGGTGTTTTTTGTTTTGTAATAAACTTTTAGCTTCGAATACCGCTGTGTTATCGTTACTTACAGACAAATTTTTCCATTTTTGTGTCCCCCTTTCGGGTTGAGTTGATTTGGTGTTTTTGGGAAAAGGGCTTTTTGGCTATACTGCGCCAAAATTCATAGGTCTGTGTCTGGACGGGAAAAGGAAAAATTGGATGACAAGATGGAGGGGTCGAAAATAGAGAAGGGTCACTGGGGGACCCGGGGGCGTGACACCCCTGTTTACCAAAGATAGTAACCCCTTGGGAAAAGGAAAAGATCACTAGGGTACCCGATTGGAACCCTACCCACCCAAAAAAAGGTGAGCCCCCTGAGGGGTGGAACTTCGGGAGTTACCAGAGTCAAATAACTAAAACTGAACACTCCAATCATCAAGAATTAATTTAAAGATGATCGCTATTCAAAGATCTACGTTAATAATGATTGAGATGAAATACTCTTATCTTCATATTGACAATGATAGGAATATTGTCAAGGTTACATGTGTACAAGAATGCATTATTTTAGTTTTTTTTATCATGTTGGGGGCCCCGCATAGCATTCGCCTGAACCCTCAGATGGCTGGCCCTGTGCAACAAAACTCGATTTCCCACTCACCGCTTCCTGGTTGCAGAATTTCGTGATTGAATAAAAGTTGTCAATCTTTCCAGGCAGATTAATTTAGAGGTGGGGATAGTGACTGCGTTCAAGAAATGCAGGATTCCCGCAATCAGGAGCTGACAATTGATTAGCTCATAGAAATGCATGAGCAAGAGAAAGACATAGAAGAACTAGATCTTTAGACCTAATTCAATCAGAAGATCGAATGATGGTTGAGAATTTGACAGAAGATGTCAGTTTATTTGAAAAAGGGTTATGCACACAAATTTAAGAAAACAGAGTCAACGAAGAGCGTATTTTTTCAACAAACAAGGAATAAAAAAAATAATTAGCATACTAAGAGGAAATTTTGCGGGAAAAAAATCTTCCAGCCAGCAAACTACTTTGTCAGATTTTACGAAACCTCCCTCCTACGCACTGGCGTAGCCAGTTCTAAGTGGGCTCTGTATCAAAATTCCTTCGGGGGCCCTCTTTTAGATACGAGTGCCCAGTTAGTGGGACTGTAGTTGCACATGATGGGGCCCCGTATTATTGATATGGCTGATATGGCGGTAGCTACGCCCTTGCTCCTAAGTCAAAATAACTTCGGTTTAAGATTTTGCATTTGTGTTCTCAGATTTTACTGAGCATATTTTTTCAACACTATTATTATTTTTCGTCTCCTGACCCCATTAAAAATAATTTATACGTATTTACATGCAAAAGTATACTCCGACTTATGCGGTTATCACTCAGTCCAGGGGGTAGCTACCGCCGTATCAATGATACGAGGCCCCCAAGGTACAGGGGTCCCAACATGTGTAACTACAGCCCCACTAACAGGGTTCCCATATCTAAAAAGGAACCTCGAAGAAATTTTGATACAGGTCCCCCCTCAGAGCTAACTATGCCAGTGACTTGTCCCACCTATCACATAAGTTCGGGTATTACTGTGTTGAAGTTGAGTTGGGTTTGATGTTTTAGGCGCAAGAGCCAGTTTTGGCTATACTGCGCCGAAAATTCATAGGTCTGTGGTCTGGACGGGAAAAGAAGAAATTGGATGACAAGATGGAGGGTCGAAAATAGAGAAGGATCACTGGGGTACCCCGGGTCGTGACTACCGTGTTTACCGAAGATAGTAAACCTCTTGGGAAAAGGAAAAGATCACTAGGGTACCTCGGGATTGTAACATCCGTACCCACCTAAAGAAGGTGGGCCCCCTGAGGGGTTTACTGTGTTGAAAAGGAGGATAAGTAGGAGGACACTTTTCGAGGAAAGACAGAACCTGTAAAAGAAGGACTGTCCCCCCTAAAAGAGGACAGTTAGTGGCGTAACTGAGAACCCTCCAAAGTCAGGTTTTGGGCCCCTCCAGGTTGGATTTTACAAATGGTAAGTACTTGGGGGCAGTCAGGCTTTGGGCCCCCCCGCAATGCAGGGGTTGCGGGGGCTGTACGTTATGCCACTGAGTATCCTTAAATATTCACTATATAACTATGGAAAATTTATCAAAAGTCATCATAAAAGGTTCTTGTTAAATTGCCAGGAAACCGAATATATTAAAAACATTCATTCATAATCAGTGTGTATTACAAAAGAAAGTGTAGAATAGGCGTGCCGTTAAAAACTCAGAAAAGGAATCTCGATACTATCAAGGGAGATTTAAGGTGCGCCATTTAGGCATCCCCTATCCATGAAGAAGGTTCCCATTTTTACCAGAATCGAACTCCAAGGGGCGTTGCGAGGGCTTAAGGGGCGTTATAGATAAATATTCTCGTTTTTTAACTATTAGACCCACACGAAATTTAGCAGGTGCGTTCCTTTCACATAATAGAGATCCGCTACTAAAGGGGATTTGCGAAAATTGACCCATAAGGGGCTTTGCGGGCTATAGAGAAATAATAAGTGCACTTATTAAAAATAATTTCACATTTTTCAATACATTGTTTTGTACAAGGTTTTACAAGCTTACAATTCAGCTATAATATCAAGAATAATATTTTTTTTTATTTTTAAAAAATTCCTCAGCTAATAATTTATATTTTATTAACCAAGGAGCATAACAGTTTCACTTTTATGTGTTAGGACAAATATCTACGAAAATTCGCAGATGTACTCGAGGATGCATGTTTTCATATTACCAACTATATTCAAATATTTGTTGAATTTTATTCTAATGAAAACTTTTTAGAGCATGAAATAGGACTTTATTTTAAAATAGGATTCAACAGACATGGTAGCATTCTTCTCCAAGAAGGAGGATAAATCAAAATAAGACAACTTTTCGAAGAGTAACACAAGTATAGATGAAAATATAAATGACCCTAAACTGAAATACTTGAATACAAAATACTCGGATATATGAAGTTGCAAAGTTTGGAAGAAATTGTGTCAAAACGCGCAAAAGAATTTTTGGGGAAGAATCAATTAACCGTTGTGAATTAATGCAAAATTGATTTAAAAAGTCGAATTAATTTTGTATTATTATACTGCTGGGACTAGGGTCTATTCCCCATTTTAAAACCGATTGGCAATACAAAGTAATGTACATGTGTAAAGGGGTTTTTCTAAAAAATCATACTTAGAAAGTTCATTATAAGTTAAACTATTGCTTTAAAATCATATATTCAGAAATATCTGCGGCCCGCAAATTTTTTTTACATGTAAACATATATATTAAAACAAGAAACAATGTCCCCCAACTGGTTTTTTTTGGAACCCTCTTTAAATTTTTTCCTTGAAAAACGACAAAATTTTGGGGCCCCCTTTCAAATGAACTTATTACAAGCAGAAAAAGAGAGAATAATAGATAAACAATGTACATAAAAAAAAAATATTACCTGATTTCCGAAGGTCAAACCGGGAAATGCCATTTTTTGAAGATCGAACGATTCGAATCCGATTTTTGCAGTGACAATCTTCGAACTGTTAAGTAATAATCTAATCTGGATGTTATTAATTCACATAAATAAACTAATACTTTGCTGAATACACAATTCGAAAATTGAAGAGATCAGGGTTCAAAGAGCAAGTACATGATTTGTGTGTTACAGATTCTACTAAACGTATTTTTTTTTTTTATACACGTGATGCGATCATTTTTCTACGAAATGACGGAACATATCCATTAAAAACTCAACGCATAGTATTACGCAATGGATCATTCAAGACTATTCATATTGTCTTAATAAATAAACCAGCAAATGTTGGATTTTCACGTGCAGGATTATGGCATTTGTGAAACCATATCTGTGCTCTCAAAATGATTTGTTTCATTCTCTGCTTGCAACATTAGTAGGACCAGCACGTATTAAAACTGAACTTTCCCGCAAAAATTGTTTATAATTATAATTACAGTAGGTGCTTCACTGTGAACCAGATTTCTTCAGGGACTGATTTTTAATGAGTAATACACAATTTATCTTGATCTGCCATCTTTTTTTGATGAAGTAGTGTATTTCTTAGAACAATAGAGCTGTGTGTGTGTGTGCTGTTATGTTCCATTTCATCACTTTATTTCCATTCAGGAAAAAAAAAATCGTTTGGCAAATTTAGAGAAAAAGAAAACCATTTTAGGAAATGGTGAAATTTCAATTAAATATTTCAGAACATTTAGGTAAACGCAAAACTATTTTTTTTTCTTGTGTGAATACTGTTTTTACTTTTTTTGTATTAGTAATTTTAGTAAAAAGTTATTAGGTCTCGTTTTTTTAATAGCTTTCCCCCTCTTAAACCCAAACGTAACCAAAATGTCCGCTTTTTTTAAAAAGAGAACACACGGTAACAATTACAGGAAAAAATAAAAGACCTAAAAAAAAAAAACTTTTGTCAGTAGTGCCTAGTACCGTGGCGTGGTCGCGAACTATTAGCCGGCATTTCCCAGTCAAAAGGGGTTTGAGTTCTGAAAGCCACTGGAAATTTCCCGGTTTTGGGGGGAGTTGGGTTAAAAACCCGCTGTGGCCCAATGTCCTCATGTTTGCGTGGTGGACCAATTTGGAGAGTGGGGTGCCGGTCGGTGTTGACCCCCATCCCGGGCCCCTTTTGTTTTTGAGGGGTTTTTCCCCCTTTTTGCCCGGGCTTCAAAATGTGACGTCAATAAAAAATCAAATCCATTCGATACTGGTAGTAGGGAAATGACGTCGTGCAGACATCGTAATATACACTCACGTATGTAAATCACTTTATTTATTGATTCTTTATTAACGCCGACACGAGATGACGGAATCGTTTAATTTACCGGAATTCTTAAATGAATCTTTACAAGAAAGTACTTCTCACCTGCTGTTTTTTCCCCATCTTAACGTCCTTGCCCTGTGTGGGGCTATGCAGCCAATTCAAACTTTTAAACTTTTAAAAGGGCCCCAAAAAAGCTTTAATCAGAAATATAACTAAGGCTTAAATACACTAAAAATAAAGATATTTTTTCAAAAATAATTTAAAATTTATCCCCTTTTTAAAAAAAAAAAATTTTTGAAAAAAAAAGCAAAAATTTTTTGATAAAATGCCAAATTCAAAGAACTTAAATGTCCAAATTACAAAACCCAATGTCAGTACTAAGAGGCCCAGAAAATTTTGACCTGTATAATCCCCTTTTTAATTTAAATTTCGTCATTCCCCTTTGTGGTGAATGACCCTTTTTTTCTTGTCATTTTTCTTTCCTTTCTTTTCTTTATTTTTTAAAAAATTTTTCAGTCTGCAAACCCCCCAGGCAAGCACTTTTTTCCAACTCAATTTCCGTTCCTTAACCGGGAAATAGGGGTGTTAACTCACTGATTTTTTCTTTTTGTCCACTAATTAGGAAACCAGGCCTTTTCCCCTTAAAAAGGGGGAAATGCCTCGATATGGGGGTGGGGGGAACGTTTCGCGTTCCGTTTCCCAAAGATGTCAAGCTTCTTCTTCTGACGGAATCGTAATTTTGATCCAAGGTCAGATGATGAAGATGCTTCTAAGCTGGAACTCCACTCTCCAACCTTCTACACAGTGCCAACAGGAACACTTTCAACCTCGATACTATGAACATGCATCAGCCCTTCTAAACGGGGGGTCTTAAGTGGCACTTGGATGACTTGCTGGCCCCCGAATTTGTGACCATGACCACTTGGCTATCATGGCAAACTCAAATAGATCAGAAGGCCGCTAGGTGCTTTTATTTATAAAACCATAGTAAATATGTTGAGATATCTCCCCTATCAAAATTTCATTCTTCTTCGAATTTAATTTTATGAAATAACTGAGGAATAGACCTTCGCATAGGATTTCCCCATATCACAGCTAATTGTATTTTCGCTTAATTTATTTTAATTCTTTAATTTAAATTTTTTTATTGTTGGTAGCTAAAAAGCTAAAGTTTAACAGCCTCGCGGACAGGGGTGATCACTTTTGTCTAGTGGTTAAGTTACTCGGCTTCGGATCTATAGATCGCGGGTTCTAATCCCCGACAAATTGTTTTGCGCATTAGGTCAGTGGTCTGCAAAGTGGGTTACGTGTACCGCAGCTGTACGTAATGTGATACTCGGGAATACGCCAAATGAGACTCACTCGCGATGAGTTGTAAATGTATGATCGTGTATCATATGAGATAAAGATTTTCTTATTGGTCATTGAAACTGGTTTCACTAGCATCTGGCAAGCTCAGCGTCATAATTGTACCGACTTTTTTAAAGTGCATACGTGTACTGGGCTGAAAATAAGAAATTTATACAGGGTAATTCTAAAAGGATGGGGCAAACTTTGTGTCGTAGTAGAGCTCACTTAAAACAAGCTATTTTTACTTAGGAATATATGGCGGAAGTCAGGGCCGGCTCTAGTAGCTTTGCCGCCCCGGACAAAAATGAAAAATGCCGCCCCCCTCTTTCTATATATGTATATTATTTTAAAAAATTCAAAATAATTCGAAATTAAGAACATAATTGCTTGTTACTATTTCAAACATGTGAAATGAAAGAGAAGGAATCGTCTATTTAAACACGCCAATTTCTTCGAAAAATAGTCTATTAATGGTGGGTATCACAAGCGTTTGTTTTAACTTATACTAACTACACTCAAGACTAAAATAAAACGTCTCCTGTGGCTCTCTATCTACCAAAACCTCTTATTATCCTTGTCCCCTTTTGGATAGCTGAAACCACATTGTAAGGGTGAAAAGAATGTCCGTTGCGACCTCACTCCGGGATGGGAAAGAAATTTCATAAAGATTTTGAAACCTTAAATTTCTGATTGAACATATACTCCCGCCTCAACCCTGGTTTAACAAAAAAGGAAAACTTATTAAACATCAGGCAAAATAAAATAAGATACTTTAAATAAAATACCAAATTCATCCCCAAAATAATTCGGGAAATATATCAAATTTTGAAAAAAAAAAAAAATGTTTTTAAATTTTGATCAAAGCCGCCCTTTAAAATTTGCCGCCCGGGCAGGGTCCTTTGTCCCCAAGGGGCCCCCCAGGGGAAAGGCGCGTTTTGTGGGGCCAAAAAAAAAATAACCCAAAACGGAAAAAAAATTTTTTAGATTATTAAAAGAAAATTCCATGGGGGAAATGTTAAAACTTTTTAGAAATTGCACCCACTGTCATTTTTGGGGTTTTATGTGATTAACCAAAAGGATGGTACTTTATGGTGATTGCGCGGGGCCAGTCATCTGCGCAACACCAAAATCGCATTTGAGCTTGAAATTTGGTCATTATGGGTGATTTTAAATAGGAAAGGCGAATGCACCTAATGGGCGGGGGCAATGGGAACGGGAGCATTTAGATCGGCGCTTTCCAAAAACCCCAGCCAAAACACAAAAATTTTAGCGATTACATCGACAATTTGTGAAAAAGGTTCATTTTTCCAGTACTGATGGAAAATAGATAGGGACTTTCGACAAACAAAACCCGGAAGAAAAATTTTGGACCATTTGGGCGAAAACCCCGAATAATACAAGGGCTGTAGCATATCATCTCATGTCAGTCAATCAACCGTTTGGAGAGTTTTTTTGTTGCACTGTTGGTGGATACAATTTCTTAAACTGTTTTTACATTTTCTGTACGGAATCACTCGTTAAGTATGCTGCTAATGAACATATTATGTTTTCATTAACGTAATATTTTTTTTTTTTGTTTGTGCCTTAACGTGGCACTTCCATCTATATGTTCCAAAAAAAAAAAATTGTTTGATTTGGTATCTACCACCCTCAAAGTTTGTCCCACGATTTTTGAATCACCCTGAATAAAATATTAACCAATTTCTGTAAAAGGCGGTTCAAGTGTTCCTGATTTTCCTCATATGCATAAAAATAATTGTGGGGGATATCGTTGGCTCCGACTTAGACAAAGATAGAACTTTTAATGTATTATATTTTTTATAAAAATATCAAAACATTTATAAAGTGGAGGTTTACCGACCGAATATTAACGTTAACTACCATCTTTTAATGAAACTTCCCACCAGATCCCAAAAACCAAAAAATCTACTCAAGATTTTTCCAAGTCTCTCTCTGTATTGTATCCTCAAAAATTGAAAAACTGAAACGTGTCCAAGAAAAGAACAGAAAAATTGATGATTTAAAGAAACACACTATGGTATCAAGGTATTAGTGAATCGGAACTAGAAGTCATAGAAGCTGACATACAAAGTATGAAGGACGGAGGGTAGCTGGGTGAATTTAGAGATATTCTAAATTTTTTTAATTGCTAAATCTTCTGTTAGTTCTGTTCATAATCATGAAAATGCTTTCCTTTCAAACTGAAATTAGAAATAAACTGCTGGTACCTTTAGGTATTTAGGGGAGTAAGACGAATGGCCTAGGTTTAAATCACAAATAACATAACTAATAACAATGACTTGAACGAGCCCAAAAACTTTTTATTTTTGGGGCATTACAAGGTGACAAAATACTTGGCCGTTGATGATTCCGAATCGTTCATCACAGCATTAAAAAAAAGATTTTAAAAAAGCGCTCCCCACTGGACTCAATTTAAAACTATATTAAAATTTGAAAAATTAACAAGGGAAACAGCTCGAGATATTAGATCCCTGGAGTTTTTAAAAAAGAATATCAGGTTTATAACTCTTAGGTTTTGAACAAAAAAATTTATCGGATCTTTTATTGCTTAATATCTTCTGAAAAAATAGATCCCGGGGGAAAAAATTCGAACAATCTATTTATTCAAATCAAATTCCCGAATTAGATACATTTATGTTTTTTGAAAAAAAAAGCCAAACTATTGATAGTATTAATGTTTTTGTCCTACCTAAAACAAAACAAATACCCTTCTAAAAAATAAAAAACTTTCTTAATTGAATGATTATAAATTTTTGAATCTGTAAACTGCCTCATTTGATTTATAAGTGCAGTGCTTTTTAAAAATAAAAGTACGGATAGATTTAATCAAATAGAACGCCTTAATTTTGGGATCAATTGCAAAACGTGATTGTGGCTTAAGACCGTTTTGGGGGCTATGATAACGAAGGGCACAAAGCAAGAAAAAAAATTTGGGGTCCAAAGGGGGGGTAAATGAGGGTCTACGCAGTTCTCATAAACCCGATCGTGATTTTAATTTTAAAAAAAAATTTAATCAAATAGAAACCAGATTTTACCCATTTAACACATTTATATATATTTGTATATTTAATAAGTCAATTTTCAGTTCAAGGGGACAGCATAAATTTTATTAAAAAAAGGACCTCCTTTTTAGCATTTTTGCCAGAATTAAGCTAAAAAAGCATAATATTGGGCGAACGAATTTTCCTAATCCCTTTATTCAGATTTTAAACTAGGTTTTAGAAAAGAACCAAAAAGGCAAAAAATTCCTATGGTCACATTGAAAAAAAAAAAAAGTATTACAAGAGGAACTGATCGGGAAAAGGAAAAAGGAGTAAAAATTTTTGAAACATGTCAGTAATTTTGGCTTTAAAGGATATATACCTGTTATTCACCTCGAATTATGGGTTTAAAAAAAAGCTTCAATTTTTTTTCCTAGGAGGGGTTTAAATTTTTTGTCATGACACTACTAACCGAGGAAATTTAGGGCTAAACCAGACAAGATTGATAACAAATGGTGAGAATTTGTTATTGAAACACCATATGCATCCATATCATTATAGACATTTGTTTCTAAATCAATTACTTTATGTATCACTTAAATTTTAAATTAATTAGAATATATTTTTTGAGTTTTAAATTCTATACTTCACTACAGTTAGAAATTCATATCATTTAAAGTAAGTAGCTATGTACCAGCTGTCATAAATGCATTTAAGTTAATAATTTTGCAAAAAATTCCATATTGCGTAAGTAGGGGTCTACCGCAAACTGAAAAACATGGTAAGGGGTCTACGAGACAAAGTTTGGGAACCTCTGACTTAAAGGAACATCATAAAATTAAGGAATGTAAATCGAAAAACTCGTGCTCCGTTTGCAAGAAACGTCATCATACATTGTTACATATATTTGAAGCGATTCCTTCACCCCTGCCCACAACATTAGCTAACGAACTAGAGCCCCCACCGGATATGCAAGGATCAACACCACCAAAAAACCCCCCTTTATACGTTTTCGAACTGTGGGGAGAAAAAAAAAAGCATTTTATTCCCGACCGCAATGGTTTCCCTTTGGGGGGGCAGAGGTCAGGATCTCATCTCCCTTCATTCGACAAGGGTTGGCTAATAAACCCAGCAAAAAAATAAAAAATAAACGCGTCTATTTCAGGTTTTGGGGAAATAACTCTTGAATTTCAAAAAAAAGTAAAAAAGTGATTCAAAAAAAAAAATGGAGACTTTTCAACACAGCATTAGAACTATTAATCGTCCCGTTTATTACTACGACATCTATCCATCGCATGTGGATGCAAATAAATTAAACATTCCTCCGAACATTGATCTCGCGGATAAAGATTTTAATATACCAGGAGAAATAGATATGTTTATAGGGTGCGGCCTTTTTTTTGGAATTATTAAGATCTAATAAATTTCGACCCCATGGGGAAAAAATGGCTTTTTCCCAAGAGACTTTTTTTGGATACATTGTTGTAGGAGCTTTTGATAAATTTGGGGAAAAAAATCATATTGGGGGGCTTAGTTTTATTAATGGGGAAAAAAACCCAGATAATTTTTAATCAACAATTGCAAGATTTAAATTAAAAAGGGTAGATGAACCCCTCAAAGAACATATTTACAAGAAAAAGAAAATTTGTGAAACCCAAATCAGAACACTATTATCGCACTGAAGAAGGACCCCGGGGTTGTACAATTACCCTTTAAAAAAAAGATCCATACAGTTTAGGTTTCCCAAGGTTCTTGGTTGAAATTCGTTTTGAATCAATTTTGGGAAAAACCAAAACTTTAAATAAATTTAAAAAACCCTTTATAAATCGTTCTTCAGGAATATATTGTTTTAAAAACCACATGCAACTAGTAGATAAACCCCCCTTGAAACAAATATTTTTATTTTCTACCAATCAGGGGAGTATTTCGCCCCGATAGAAAAAATTACCAAGCTTAGAGGGGTTTTTTAAGCCCTTCCAAAACCACATCAGGCCCCTTTTTTTTAAAATTCTTTTTATAAAAAAAGACGAGATTTTGCAAAATTTATTTTAAATTTTTGAGATTTAGGCAGCAAACATTTGTTTTTAAAAACGGTTTTTTAAAAAATGTTTAGACAAATTTTAATTAATCCCGACCATCGAAATTTGCAGAGGGTTTTTTAATGGAAAGACAGTGTTGATGGTCCTGTACAAACATATAAATTAAAACACTGAAATTTAAACGGGACTTTTTCACCCCTGGTCCGCCCCCAAAAGCCCTTGTTTTTTTTCCCGATTGATTATAATTTTAAGTATATAATACAAAAATTTTTAAATTTAAATATTTTTTTTTAAGTTTAAATTTTTAATTAATTAATACTAATTATTTATTCAATAATTAGTTTTTACTGTTTTTTTTTTCCCCAAAAAATCGAAAAAATCGGAGCATGATACAAGAATGATGGACTTTTCGACCCTGAACACCCTCCCTTAAAAAAACTTCTGTGTGCGCTCCCGCCCCAAAAACCCATTCAGTTACCAGGTGAAAGGAAAACATTACCCTTTTTGGCTGAAAAGCAGTTAAAATCAGGACTTTTTTATATGGATGATTTTTTAACAGGTAGTTCAAACTTTCAAGAGTTTAAAAAACTACAAATAAAATTTAAATTAAGTTTTTTTAAAAAAAGGGGTATGAGTTGATAGTTTATACTCCAGAAATAAACCAATACCTAAAGAAGAGCAATTTAGATTTCCATTGCCAATCATCAGATTAAACAATTAAAACTTAAAAATTTTTTGGAGTCCACAATTTGATTATTTTTTTAAACCCCCGTTGTGCCTGTGGACCCGTACAAAAAAAGAGAATTTTTTCCCAAATTTTTACCCGTTTATTTGATTTATTTTATTTTGGGATTTTTGGGGCCCAAATTTTAAACCCAAGGCCAAATTATTTACAAAAACCCTTTTTCGTTCTCAAATTGGGAATGGGATTAACCCCCCCAACCCAAAAAGCTAAATAATGGAACGACTTCGTTTTCCCCCCTTGCAAGTTATTCAAAATATCCATGTCCCCGCCCTCGTAATAAAAAAAAAGGAAAAAATTTCATCCACGGATTTGCTGATGCCCCCAACAGCAGCATATGGTGCTTAAAATTTTACCAACAGATCCGAAGAGGATGTATCTACAAGTCTCTTTGGAAAACCTGTGTTGCAAACCCGGGGAAATCAATCACTATCCTTCGTTTTGAAATTATGTGCTTGTGTGTCATTGCCCCGGGTTTCCCGGAAAAAAGGGTTTTTCATTCCCTGGGGGCTATCTATACAGCAAATAATGTTATGGACTGACTTTTAACATTGTGTTAGCCTGATTCAGGGTCCCCTGAGCAGCTTAAGACGTTCATCGGCAAAGAATCAAAATAATACAGAGACTAAACCCCAAAAACTGTCAATGGAATCATGTATCATCTAATGAAAACCCCCGTTGGGTCTAATATCAAAAGTGGGATCGAAAGCTTTGGACATCTCTTTTTGGGGAACTTTGGTGGTATGGCCAGAATTTTTTAAAAGGAAAGCAAAACCCGTTTTTAAAAAATTGCCACGGGCTACTTTAAAAAAAAATTAAACAACCCGCAGATGTGCTTTTTAACTTTTTAAATTTTCTCATGATGATCCTTCCCCAAAAAGCCGTAATAACTATACTAAAATTGGTTGCAAAAATTTTAGTTATATTTTCAGGTTCCTCCACAACTCTAGAAATCTTAGTGTAAAAAAAATCTTCAATTAGATTATAGTGAAGTGAATGAAGCAGAATTACGCCTCATTAAAAATTTTTCAAGCCTCTGCCTTCAAGAAGAAATCGAGTACCAGGGGGGTTTTGGGGTGGTTTTTTTAAAAAAAAAAAAGGTAAACTTTTTCTTTAAATCCATTCCAGATGGCAATCAAATTTTTAGGGTTGGAGGACGTTTTCAAAACTCCCCATTTAACTTATAGACAGAAACATCCAGCCCCCCAGCGGATTATCTTTCACCAAATTAATTATGATAAAAAATAAACAATAGAAATTTTTATTAGGTCCTCGTTTGTTTTTAAATTTCAAAGGAAAAATTTTTGCCCCTTCGTGGCCGATCAAAGAAAAAGGAAAAAATTTTGCATGAATGCAAAAGGCCCCAAAATAAAACCTTTTTGCAGCAGACCAACTTATGGGATTTTTTACCCGAGAGAGAGTAAACCCTAGTTTTCCCCCCCCTGCATACAGGGGAATTTAGAAAGTGGGGCCCCCATGAAAAAAAAAGGTATAAAAAAATCAGAGAAAGGGAACTTTTCCCAAAAAGGTATTGGGGAGCCATTTTTTTTTGTTAGCCTCAAAGGCCGTCCATCTCGAAATTGTCTCGATTTGGGCCACAGAGGGTTTCCCTTTCTACATTGAAGGTTTTGTGACTAGACGTGGGGAAAAAAGGTACTATATCATCAGATAAAGCCAAAAAAATTTGTTAAAACCAAAGAGAATTAAAAAGATTACATAATCTCCTTTTCCCCCTGGGAAAAAATTTCTTCTTATCTTTTTTTCTGGGATTTTTTGGAATTTCATGCCACCTAGAGCCCAAATTTTGGGGCACTTTTAGAGGCAGGGGGCAAAATCTTCATATTTTATTTAAAAAAGAGCAGGGATGACCTGACTGACAAAATTTTGGGAAAAAATTCTTAAAACCCTAATAAAACAGATTGAAGGAATTTGAATTCTAGACCAATCACTCCCTTTGACAGAAGATACTTGACGACTTGGGAAATGCTTACTCCAGGCCATTTTTTGGGTTGGGAAAACCCCTTTTAATTTTATTTCCCGAACCTAATTTGTTAGGGCAAGTTAGAAAAAAACACTTTCCAGTGGAAAAAAATTTAAAAAAAAATAGTTAACATATTTGGGCAAAATGGTCTCGCGATTATTTAAACAATTTACAGCAATGAAACAAATGGCAATTTCGCAAAGAGAACGTTAAAACAATGGTCCTAATAGCGATGGGTAACCTTCCTGTAAATAAATGGAGCTTTGGTCGCATTACAAAAACTTTTCCCCGGTAAGGATGGGGGAAAGGGTTTGGAAATGGAAATAAAAAAAAAAGGGCAATATTAAACGCAGCATTAGGGAAGGTGTGTGTTCTGCCCTTGGACAATTAATGTGTAATTTTTTAAAAAAGTTTTCCCTTTTATTTATGTAAAAATATTATTTGTTTATTATTTTTTTATATATATTTTTTCTTTTGGTTTATTTTAATTCTTTTATTGGATTGAATTAAAAATTTATCGGGGGGGATGTTCAGTCCGTAATTGTACCTATTTTTGTCGCGAATGCCATCCGCCGACTGGCCCCCTCCCCCAATGCTTTGATGTAACCCCCCGCATCAGTTGTTGTTGTAGCTTCCATCTTAACAGGCGAATAGCACCATCTCGAAAAAAAAATTTCTTTCCCAAAAAGTCGCAACGTTTTTAAAAACACGAACCAGCATTTGACAACGAACATTTGTAAAAAAAAAATACGTTTTATTTTCAAAGATCTCAGGGGGGTTCTTGATAGAAACCCAGGGCCCCAAACGTATAGATGGATCCGAACCCCCGGTCCGCACTGGTCCCGGGGCCGCCTAAAGAACATTAAACTATTGTTTTTTATTTAAAGTGGTGCTTTTCCCCCGGATTTGCGCAACTTTCCACGGAAATCACTTTTATTTCGACGAAAACACTTTTTTCCTTTTGGGTTTTAAATTTTTATTTTAAGGCATATTTAAATGCTAAATTAAAATTGTTAATAAAAACACCCAAAATATAAAAAAAATTTTTTCCCCCCCCTCAGCGGGCCGGGAAAAAATTATCAAACGTTGACCGATCCGCAGCGAAAAAAAAGGGCCCGGAGCAGGAGATCTAGGGGGGGTGCTCAACCTTTTTCCCCGCCGGGCCGAAAATAAATGGAGTTATTTCATGGGGGCCGCAGCATGAGGTGATAAAAAAAGCACTTTAAAGCCCAAAAGCAACAACAAAAAAGATGAAAATATAAAACCCTTTTTTTGCATTATTTTAATATTGTTTAACTTTTCTATATCAAACGCACAAAAAATATTTTTTTTTAATTTGTCGAATTAATATTGTATTTTTTTTTTCATCTGTGATCGTTTTTGCTTACATTATACTATTAAAAAAAAATTGATACATTTGATTGTTGATTGATAGAATTTCCTTTAAATTTCCAAAAAGTTCCAAAATTAATTTGTCCCAAAGGCCCCCCGGGTGCAGGTTGAATATCACTGATCTAGAGCCTCAATTATCACCCAGTTCACAAGTGAAGCAAGAGGCATAAATACCCCCTGAATCTTTATTTGAAAACAATGAATTCATAATGTAAATCTTTGATAAATAATTTTGCATTTGTGTGGGTTATTAACTTTTCGTAGATGTTTCACTCAAATAAGGATCGAGGTAATTAAATTAAATTAAAATTCTTCGCCGTCAAAATATTCTCTTCAATTTATGTGGTTGACTATACTTGACAAAAATACTTTTTGGGGATGAAGATTAAACCCCCCGGGTATCAATTTAGAGTATGCAAAACATGATTTTAGGTAATTTTTATGAATATCTCCTGTTTTAATTACACGATGACCTTGGAAATAATTTTAGGCTTACGTAACAGATTCTTAGAAAATTATGCTTTTTAGGGACTATTATTACCATACCATTATTGGATCATATATTTCATGGAAGATTTATTTCGTGTTGTTGAACTGATCACAGTTTAATCTCGTAAATCTTTGGAATCATGAGTAGTTCTCATGATGAATGAGTGGGAATCAGGAGTAGTGTTCAAATTTTCCTCAGATGTGTGAAGGGGTAGGAAATAAATTCCTTCCAGGAAATAAAATTAAGGGGACATGGTACGATTTAAGCAAAAAATTTTAATTTAAGGATTTTCAAAATTTTTTTGGTTGCCTCCTATGTGCATGTATATGTTAAACAGTTTTTGCCAAAATTTCAAAAAAAGTTACCATTTAATTTTTAAGGAAAACCTAAAATTTTGAAGTGATTTTAAAATGTACCCTCCAAAAAAAATTTCGTACCAGAAATTTCATTTGTAAGCCCAACTATTTATAACAAAAGTTGTATGGGTTTTTGGAAAAACCGATTGGTTTTTTTGTACAATATTTCTTTTATGAATCCTTTTGAAAATTTCTTAAAAATTTGCAAAAATTCTAACTTCAATTATTTTAAAAAAAAAGTATTTCTTTTTAATCAAAAAAGCAAAAACCTTTTGTTACATGTACTATCAGCAATAGGTAAAAAAAATTTAAAGCATTAGCCTAAAAAAAGCCTTACATTTTAAATGAAAACAAACGTTATTTTACCTTCTGGGGTAAGTAAGTTTAAAATTTTGATTTTCCTGGGGTGTGAATAAAAGAATGAAAAGATATAATTCTGTGTTTTTTTAAATTTAGAGTTCTTTAAATTTTTGGAATTATAGAGAAAGGTATATAAAAATTAATTTAAGAAAAATTTTATTTATTTTTTGACCAATTTTTGTCAATTGAATCGTACTGTGTCTCCGTAATATATGAAGAAAGCTTGCTTACCCGGTTACAAATTAACTCTTATTTTGTCTCTGAATAATTTTAATAGTTTAAAAAAAAAAATTGAAATTTTAAATAAAAGTAATGAAAAATAGTTCGAATATTTTGTTTGGGCAAAACTTATGTGATTTTATGTTAGAAATGATTTTATAAAATTTAAATTTGAAAAATATGTCTGTAGTTAAGTAATGAAGAATTTCTAAATTAACTGAGGTAATTTTTCACCAGAAACTCTCAAGTTTTTGAGGTTATTTTTCGATAATATGACTTACATTCCTTTCGCATTGTTTACTGAAATTAAATGTTAATACCAAATTTATATTCAGTAAAATTATATTTCTCATACCATTTCTTAAAAATTATTTACACGGATGTAATTCACTGAATCAAGACAAAATTAAAATATTTTACTAAATTTATAAGAAAAAAAAATCGAATGTTACATACCGTAAAATCCGGCGTATAACGCGCACTTATACTTTCAACCTACAATTTTTAATTTTTAGGTATATTCGCACGTGTAATGCGCATCCCATTTTTACAAAGAAACCTGAAATGTACGTTCGTAATGCTTTTATATTTCGAAGTTATTTATACGAGGTATTATTCCAAGATTTTGAGAAAAATAGTATATTTCTAGTACTACAACCCTTCAAGTTCATAAGGAATGTTATTTCTTTTAAATAAACAGTGTAACGGGCTCACGCGTCTTTTCATTAACATGTTCTTTGGGGCCAGAATTAATGGCAAATCTTTTCCAACCAAACCCAAGAAGTGAAGCGTGAAGGAAAGATGCAATTTAGGAAGCTTTTAAATATAAGCGGTGTGGCAATTTGGGGAATGTTATGATAGTCCGTGATTCAATTGTGTAGTGACAGCCAACAGAGGAATTCCGTGACAGAGAGCCCTTAGGTCAAGGTACTTACCATTGCACTCCTGTGAACCACAACTGCAACTAGAATCAGATTGATCGCTACTGCATTCAACATTAAGGTAGGAGTGACTATTTAATATTCGGATCTGTGATAAGAATTATAATTGAGCTTGAGCGAGTTTGTTATTGATAGTGGTCCGGGTTACGTTATTTAGGTATTATATATATTGTGCTTTTATCCACCGTAGATTCTCTCCCATATATTATTATTATCTAATCTGTTAGAGGTTTATGTTTAAGGTCTTAATAAAGTCATATTAAGATCATGGAAACTTCTAGTTCTTCATTTATTCCTACCTCTCTAGCTCACGCTGATAATCAAGGAGAAGGGCACCCGAGGGGTGCAACTTCACAACAGTATTTCAATACATGTAAAAGCCAGATTTTTTTCTATGTCATCTTTTTTTTTTATTTTTAAAGTTATCGTTTTTATACCCGTCGTATAACACGCACCCGTAAATTTCTATCTTATTTTTTGTGTTAAAAGTGCGTGTTATACGCCGGATTTTACGGTACTTAAAATAGTATGTTTTTAAGATCTCTAAATTGTTAAAGTTTACAAATTGATTGCATAGGAAACTCACATGAACATTTTAAATTCCACAGCTGTGCCAAAGTTAAGAAACAAATTTTTTCACGGATTTTTCAAAAACTACTGATTTTTTGAGAGGAAAACTGGTAAACACAACAATCAAATGATGTTTTTCTTAATTATCACTCACATTCAATCACTCCTTTATTTATGCAAATTAAGAACACTCATAAGACGGTTACTTTAAATCCACCTTAGTTTTGCTCGTGTTTCTGAGTGAGGAAGAGTTATATTTATGTCGCACAAGTCGCACGAGGGCTCTGTTGGCGACGGACCTCATGATTCTGAACCATGGTCAAGTGACGAGGGCGATCCCTGATCTGGCACCTTTTCTCCTAACTTCCACACCATGCCAACGGAAGGACGCTTGAGCCTCGACATATTTGAAGTGTATCACCCCTCTGCACGCCGGACTTTCAGCGGTACTAGCAGTGACGTAACGTACACCCCGCATCGCAGGGGAGGCAGGGTTCTAGGGGGCCCGAGGCCTGACTGTCGCCAAGTACCTACCCTTTGTAAAATCCAACTTGAGGGCCCAAAACCTGACTTTGCAGGGGGGCCCAAATGTACTCCGTTACGCCACTGGGTACTAGGCTCTTAATTCATGACATGCCAGCCACGATTCTGTGACCTTGATCACTAGGCTATCGCGACCACTTCTTCGTGTTTCTGAAAGCTTACGATTATTTCTGAAACTTTTGCAAGCAATCAACAATTTGATGATGGATTACGATAAAGTGCAATAGGGAGATTCAAGGCAAATATTAATTTGAGAATATCTGAGCCATTTTGTACCTCCCAAGTAGAAGTTGCAAGCATCCTACCAGTAAGCACACCAGATCACAGGACCGTCCGACATGGTGCAGCCAACATAATTCATGGACGAGGGGAATGGGCTTCTGATATTCAGTTTGAACATTGATTCTCAATGTGTTCATACTTGAGAGAACCGGGACCCCCTCCCTCCCCTAATACCATTTCTATAACGTCATGGAAATGAACCACTATAGAGGTGATGATGTTACAGTCTAGGCCAGCGTGTTGTTGAGCAGGTGTACGACTTTCAAGGAGGTGCTTTGACTGCTCTGAGGTTTGGAGATGATATTTTAGAGCCTCGAGAGAGGCTTTTCAGAGATCCAGTTCATTTCTACAGATGATAATCCTCGTCCACGCAGGACTCGGTTGATCGACGTATACTTCGAGATTGAGGGCATAAAAGCAGTGAGGTCTTAAGACTTACTGAGGCCCTGCGTCCTTATGACTCTTTTAAATAGACAGTAACAAATAAATGTGCATGACTCACAATCTCATTAGTTTAGACTGACCGACTTTCAACTAAATTAGTAGAGATGGTGGCAGTAGGGGCATAGCTACCGCCGTATCAATGATACGGGGCCCCGAAATGTGTAACATTCTGATATTTTCAAAAAGTATCTTTTATTTTTTCCCAATAAATGGGCCCCTAAGGAATTTTGACACAGGGCCCCCTCAGGACTAGCTACGTCAGTGGGTGGTAGACAGAGACGATGGACATGGCATGGCAGTCATGCCACTGTTGCCAACTGAAAAATTGTTTGAAATCCCCAGTTTTTCAGGGAATGTATCTTGGAGTAACATCAGACATAAAATTATTTAGATATGATCTTATTGAGGATGAGTCGAGAATAACTAAAGGCTCCTTCCTAGAGCACAAGGCCCTGGGCTCATGCCTTAAAATTTCCTTTTATAAAAGAATCCCTTTCCCCCAATAAAGGGGTGATTAGCCCGAATTGAAT